>JANJYP010005234.1:0-11862 GCA_024605115.1 Rastrelliger brachysoma | reverse complement strand
TTTTGTAAATCCCCTGATATGATTCCTCTTCTTAATTGTACAGTAAGTTATTAATTAATTGNAAAGAGGAAGTAGGCCTAAAGAGGTGAAATGGAGAGGGTAAAGGATTCAGCAAATTAGTTAGTGAACAGGATAAGGAAATGTAACAAGTAAATGGAAATGGATAATTGTGTTTTTATTGACTATTTTAAGATATTTTTGTAAATCCCCTGATATGATTCCTCTTCTTAATTGTACTGCAAGTTATTAATTAATTAAATGCTTTATTCCTCTTCGCATGACCTTTTTGGTTCTCCATAAGGAATACATCAGTGCTCTCCAACCCTGTTCCTGGAGAGCTACTGCCCTGCATGTTTTAGGTATCTCCTCACTCTAACACACCTGATTCTAATAATGAACTCGTTACCAAGTTCATTGGCCAGCTTCAGCTGCTTGGTAATGAGTTAATTATTAGAATCAGGTGTGTTAGAGTGAGGAGATACCTAAAACATGCAGGGCAGTAGCTCTACAGGAACAGGGTTGGAGACCGCTGGAATAGATGTTCATTTCACAAAATGTTAGGATAAATAAGTGGCAGAGAAATGAAGCTAGGAGGTAAGTTCACACACTTGATAAATCTGCTATTGCTATCAAAGAAGTATAGGCCTACTGGTCTTACTGTGTGTTCTCATGTAGTGGTATTATGTTATGCTTAGCCTTTTCATTATACATGTATTGGCTTCATTCTTTAAGCTCTGGATCATCCTTAATAGTAATAATAATAATACTGTAATAATAATAATAATAATAATAATAATAATAATAATAATAATAATAAATTAATTAATTACACATTTTCACAAATCTGATGACCAGTACATATGATCAGATTCATACACTCAAAAACAAAATTTGCTGGTGATGTGTGTTCGACCAAACTTTGGAAGCCTTTTTGATTCTGCTTTAACTGAATGATAACAATTTGAGTTTTTTTCTTCCTTTGCAGAGTTTAAAATTCATCTCAATCACAAAACTTGGTGTAATGGTCTAAAATGTCCAAAACCTGAATTAAAATGAAAAAGTAGACGAGTCATTTTAAACAGTATACACTGGTCTCCAATAGCTCCAATGTACAGTATATAGTGGGTATCACACAACATAAAACATCATAAAAATACTTTAACTTTATGTTAATTTTTCAGGTAAGTATTGTTCTTTCTCCCATAGTTGCTGGTTGTTGCAGTCTAATTCATATAACCTTAACAGACTATAATTTGAATGCTACAGGTTGATTTAGTTTATAATAAGGAATGACACCACAAAGTTAAAACTGGGGGGAATTTTATTGCATTCAGTGAAACATTTTACATATTTTAAGTTATGTTTACAGACTCAAATTTTTCTTAACATCAAAAACATTTGAAAAAGTATAGGTATCAACACTAGCCCGACTGGTGTTGTGTCTAGTTTTATCTTAACAAGTAGGTTTTCATATAGTTCATCAATATTCAGGTTCAGTACAAGTATTCAGCATGTTTCTAAAAGTATTTTCACATCAAAATCTACATACACTCTTTTCCAACTGTAAATAATGTTTCTTTTAAGATACATACATCAAGTCAAAACATTGATACAAGTGAAGATACAATTAGCTGCATTTGATTGCATTACATTAAACATGGCTCCTTTTTAAAAAAATATATATAGAGAAGAATGAGTATAAGGTATCATAACTAGGGACATGGAACCACAATTAATCTTGTGTAATGGGGTAACATGTGGACCCACAGTGCTAAAAAGTCATTAGTAAACTCTTGTTTTTATTTTTCTGATTATAGCAAACAGACTTTTCATGCTGTGTGAGCTGCAGTTCATCTCAACATGATTTACAAATGATCTTAGTATAATTAAATGCTAGATACAGGTCTAAACAGGGACTCAAGAGTAATTTGAATAGTAATGAGCAGTAGCAAATTCAGTTCACATTGTTCCTTATGATAAAAAAATGCATTTTGCAATTCAGCGNGGACTCAAGAGTAATTTGAATAGTAATGAGCAGTAGCAAATTTAGTTCACATTGTTCCTTATGATAAAAAAATGCATTTTGCAATTCAGCTGTATTAGAATAGAATATGATATACACAAAAATGTATTATTTCTTAAGACATTGTTTTTGAATACACTTACATATGTATTTCTACTTATTCCATACCTCCAGCTTCCACAGTTTGTCTTCTACAAATAATAATAATAAATTTTAATAATAAAAATTATAAAGCCCTTTCTGTCAAAGTGCTGTACAAGTAAAATATAAGGATAAAAACACATTAAAACAATGCCAATAAAGAGAAATCAAGAGCAGATTATTATCATAAAATAAAATAAAAACACAAAGTTTAAATTATATTAAGATACACAAAGTCAACATAGTTCAAGAGTTATATGTCAAGGAAAACAAGTGGGTCTTTAAATATATCCACTTGACAGGCCTGCCTCATGTCAAGAGGTAGACTGTTCCATAATGTTGGGGCACAAAAAGAAAAAGCATGCTCACCAACAGTCTGGTTTGTGCTTCAGCAAGCTGACATACAACTGTATGTGGTCATTGTCCAAAGGAAAGTTATTTTTTCACAATGATGTTACAGGCAACAGGGCCTCTAAAGGTAAATCCCAAGTAGAATGTGATGTTTTCATTGCTATGTGGCACTGAAGGTAGGTAAAGAGGCAGGATGCTGAACTTCTTTTTCTTAGGGCCCTGAAGGTAAACCACTCCATCTTCAGTCCATCCAGAAACACGTTTCAGCATCTGGGTGATCTCAGGCATCTTCCATGCCTCACCACTAAACCATTTCATGCGTTTCTCAGACACTGAAAACATCTTTGTTATTTTTTCAAACTTTCTCTTGTGGACAAATTTTTCCAATCCATTTCCACTGCCCAGGAAAAAATGGGTGTAAAGCCTTCTCTTTCTCTGGGGAATGTCCTTCATCTTGGTTGAGTACCCTTTCACTAGGTGCTCAACAGCAGACTGCACAATGTCATATTTGGTTTCTTTGTCATTGTCTGTGTCATGATCCTCTGGCCAAAATAGCAATGTAAGTAAGAACAGGGAACTTGGTAAACATTTCCTTTTATCAGCTGGAAATTGATGACACAGTGCCTGTAGAGTTTTCAGAGGAGCAACTCTTGGAGACTGAGGTAACAGGCAGCTCAGAGTGATGTGGGCAACTATGTAGTTGGCAATATCCCTTTGAGGAAATTTGGCCTTGAGTGGATTGCTGGGGTAGAGAGAAAGGATACTCTCTAGAACTTGAACTGCATCCTTATGGTCAGTCAGCTTTGAGAGGATGGATGTGATGTTACCCCCGCCAAGACGATAAATGATCATGCGTTTCTGAATAGGATTTAAGTTGGCTAGAATCGACTGCCCATGTTGTAGAACTGCAGTAGGGCAAGTATCACTGAAGTACTTCCCATACTCTGAAGACTTTTTTGTCAACCATTCCAGTGGGCGGCCTATCTTCTCCTCGGGTCCTTCAGGGGTTTCATCCTCTCCATTATCTGTTTGGAAGTAACTGAGATCTTCTGAAATCCATTCCAGGGCATCTTGCATTGTCTTGTGAAGCTTTTTCAAACGACCATGAAATGGTTGCCAGGCCTCTTCAATTTCCTCAGGAATGTAATCTGTTAGCAGGTACTTCATGCACTCTGCATGGCTATTGCCTCTGGTTGTAAACACTTGCAATGAAGAGATCAGTTTGAGGAGGCGGCACCCAACCTCAACCTCAGCAAAATACCCTGAACTGTTAACACTGTCCATCTCTGCATCAGCTGCTTTCTCACATTCCTGAAAGCACTCCAGGGCTTGTAGTGCAGTCTCCACAGCATGGGCTGTATTCTGGGCTGTCCTTGGTACATTGTCATTGTCAATAGCTTTGCATTTTGCTTGGAACCATTTTTTGTACACCTGTCCTTTTGTGTCCAGTATGTATGAGTTGTAGGGCAGCTGTTTAGCAGCTGTCTCTGCCCAGTCTCTTGCCTCTTCAAACTTTTCATAAGTATAATAAAGACGAGCAAGTTGCTGTGCAAAGAATGGATCTTTCTGGAAGCACTGGAATGCTTCTGTGAGTAACTCAATTGCTTTTCCTGGGCTTTTCTCATTTTTGCACACATGCTCAATCAGAGGAGAGAAAAAACTATCATATTCATCTCCTCTGCTTATTCTGGATCGCTTAAGGAAAAGTGCTCTCAAAAAATACAGATATTCATCCCTACCAAATCTGTGCTCAAAAAGAACAGTTTCACAAAGTAATTTCTTTGCCAAACTGCTTTGGGTCTGATGGCTACCCAGAAGTTGTTTGAGAATTTCCTCTGCAACAAGTGGGTGGATGATTCTGATTGACTGAATGTGCGTCGTCTCATCTCTAAGGTGCAAGAAGACTAGTTTGGCCTGATCACTGAGTGAACTCGCAAACTCATGCTGTTGAAACCTTTCCAAGTGAATGGTCAAGGCAAGCATGGCTTCACAATGTGACTGAGAGATGAAAGAGTTTTGAACGTAAGTGTTCAGCAGTGCTACATACTGAATGAGGCGAGTGACAACAGAATGATGATCAATGCCTTGGAGTAAATGTTCCACAAATTGTTGAACGTAACCTTCATTGAATCCTTCACTCATCAAAACAAATGTCAGGATGAACTGAGGCTCGTATTGTTTCTCAAGTACCTGCCGTTTTCTAGCAAACTTTCTTATCTCTTGTTCAGACAGTTTGTGAGTGACAGACACATTCTGTAATGGAGACTCCTTGCATCTTTTCTCTGGATCATATGATCGCCTACAGCTGAGCAGAATGAAACATCGAGCTTCATATTGGATTCTTTTGACATTGATGGCAACCTCTAGTTCATTCCTGAGATTATCTAGATATTCTTGGTCTGAGTCTTCAATGAGGAGCAGCACAGGAAGACACCTCTGTGGATCTTTTTCTTCATATTCTCTGAGTTCAACAGCGTGTTGTGCAACAACAGCAACTGGTTGTGAAGGCTTCACAACTGCACACCTTAGATCTTTCCTGTTGTTCCAAAGCACTTGTCTTGCCACAGTACTTCCACCACTTCCAGGATGGTGGTAGATGTTTAGACTATTGACCGGAGACTGATCTGCATTACATTTCAAAGCATCATTGAGAAGTTTGGAAACTTCATGATAAGCATCTCTGTCAATTACCTCTCCAACATATTTCTGCTCAGCAAGCCAGAAATTCAACCAGGTCACTTTCCCCCCGCGGTAGAACTGCTGTTCAAGGCTTTCTTTCTTCTCATTAATGAAGTCTTCATTCATTCTTGCTTCATCACAGTGATCAACAGTTAGAATTTCCAGAGAATACATCTGTTCCTCTTTAAGTGTCTCAAGAAGACAAGTCCCTTTCACAAAGACTGGCAAATGTTTTCTTGCACATGTCTTTACTGGTTGTACTTTCTGCAGAGTTGCATTAATGTGACTCATTTTCATTCCAACAACACTGGAATTATCCACAGTTTCCGGTCTACATGAGCCCTCTGCAAAGGTTTGCCATTTCTGAAAGTTGTTCTCTGATTCACAGATGCAGATGATGTCTTCATTTCCTTCCATGTCTGTGAAAAACTCATAAAAGGTGTGTAAGAGTGGTTTCTTAACTGGTGATGTAAGAAGGAAAAGGACCTGGAATGTCCCTTTTGGCAAGATTTTTTTGCAGATCAAAGACACAGATTCCCTCAGGAGAGTGGTTTTTGTTTTTATCCAAGTCATTTCATCACATGGAGTTTCATCTCCCTGAAAGTCTGTACGTCCATTACAAAAGATCCAGCTAGTTTGCTCAAACAGATGCAAGCTGCTTGTGAATTCTTTGATGCTTTTGTCACTAGATATCCTATAACTCTGCAAAAAATGCATATTTGTGGCATGATGCTGAAGGTATCTACTGCAAAGACCCGATATTTTTGAGTCTGGGTCAAAGTCAAACACGCAGAAGATGTTCATGTTGAGCAGCCAGTCAATGTTGCAGAGGTCATCAGGTTTGAATTTGTTTGTGATGAGTATGAACCACTTGTCCTTATCGATGAATTTCTTTCCACTAGTCATCAACATTGTAAGTTTTCTTCCAAGGTCTTGGCAGATCTCTGGAGCGCTGAGAAACTGACATTTCTCTGCTTCTTCTCTTTGAGCATCCCGATCTTTGACCCGCTCGTAAAAATCACTCAGGTCTTTGTCACTCACTGGCTCTGTTTTTGAACCCACCCTGCGCAAAATCATTTCTTTCTCAAACTCCACTTTGTTGGTTGTCTCTTTGAAGTTTGGCAGACGAACTGCATACACCTTGTTCTTAACGATACTTATTGAAGGCACAATGTCAACCTCTACCACATACTTCTTTTCTGTACTGTCTAGATCAATCACCTCAATGAACCTTGGTGGCCGCACACACTGGCGTACATGCTCTTTGTTAGAGGAGAAGCTCCTCTCTATGTAGTCCAAAGCATCTACATAGATGTCTTTCTCATTAACAGGGATACCAATGATCTCACCATGCACATATCCTGTATTCTCCTTGCTGTCCATCACGCCAAAGTGTATTGTGCCATTTGATCTGATATTCATACAGCCAGTGGCAAATTTAAGAACCTCTTTAGCAAATTTAGCTTGGAGTCTTGTGCGGTCCAGTGTAGAAGCTAATTCAAAAGACTTAAACTCATGGCATGGAGATGTTAGATTAAAAGCTCCTGATTCAGGCTGCAGGACCCTGTTCTTTACATACAAGAAATCAGTGCCTTCTTGATCAAATGGTCGTGGTTTGCAAGCTTCCTTTGGNAAGAAATCAGTGCCGTCTTGATCAAATGGTCGTGGTTTGCAATCTTTCTTTGAAGTCAGAGCACACTGTAAATCAGCCTTCTGTTTCTCTGTTGTGAGACCTTCACATGCTGTAGGCTGACACTGTACTGATTTCTGCTTGTTGTTTTTCTGCTCCACCTTAGTTTGTTTGCCACTAGTGGCCTTTTTCTTCTCCTGGGACTTTTGGGAGTTGATGAGCTCATCTCTCTTTTGAATAATTAAATAAAAAAATAATTAAAGGAGCAGGTCCCAATTTCATGCAAATCTTTGTCTTCAAAAAGTCCTCATTCAGTGCAAGTAGGATTTTCCCATCTACTTCTTCCTCATAGAGTTTCTCTATATACTGCTCCTTCACTCCAATAGATCTTAGCCAGGCGCTTACTTCTGATTCAGTCCAATTCTCAGGTGTTTCTCCAAGTTTTTCAGCTGTATATTGAGAGAAGACAAAAAGCAAGTTTGACTATAAATAATAGAATCAGAGAAGCACAATAATTGTCTTAGGACAATTACCCAATCATATTTTCTCTTTACTTTAAATATAAACAATATTACACACAGGACCAAGCCAATAATGCCTACTAAAGACTTAAATCTTTAAAGTGGTATCGTCTGTGTTTTTTTTATCCACTTGGGGACCGATGGGGGAAGCTGTAAAAACAACACTAAAATACTGTATTATAATACATTTTCACATGTATTAATAAAATGGATGCTAATATTATTATGAAACTGTTGTAGCGAACTGAAAACAGTTGCCTCATACACCCACTGCAATTACTTTGCAATGTTACTGAAAATTTGAAGTTATCTTTCTGACCACACTGATAGTTTTAGTCTCCACCAACTCCTACCCATATTTTTGCGTTTGCTTTCAAATGTGTTTGAATTTGATTTATGTGTTTGTACACATTGTATATAGTAACCTTTGCAGCCACAAGGAAAGGTCACAAACTGTTTTGATTGTACTTATCTGTGACAATAAGGGCTTGGTGCGGGTGTATCAGGTCAATTTACTATAGCTGGTTAGACCTTTAGTCAGATATAAAATGTGGGGAGCTCTGCAGACTACCTTTCCATTTTTATAGCTTGGTGATATGCAAGCATAACTCACCTAATAGGTTCAATAAAATCAAGATAAAAATTTTTTCCCAGAAGGAAATTTTCCTTTTATATACAAATACAGTACAGTACATGCAATACAGTACCAAATACTTCAGCATTACCACACATCATACATTTCATAAATACTGTAAGAAAAAATACTCGAGATTCTCTAAATAAAAGGTAAAACACAAAGAATCTTGTATACTACTAGCTCCTGACATTTTCACCCATTACATATTTCTACATTCACCATACAGAAAACTGCCGCTGAGCTGTTTTTCCTCATATCATTGCACATATCAAATCATAGAGTTTCAGATTATTATATGTTTTTATTATACTGTGTTGGTGGACCAAACCTGTTGTGCAAAAATGATTTTAAAATCATAAGCTAAATTTCACAATGCTCAGCTCACCATACTACAACTTCTTGTGAGTAGTCAAAGTAAGGTTATCTTGTCAGGCCACTCACCCATGATTTTCTCCCTCTGTTCGTCACATATTCATCTTCAGTTTACAATAATTACCTTCACCCTGCAAAAGAAAGTATTATACAGTTACATTTAGTCCTATAACATCTGGCAGAGTGTTTCCAGTTTCCTAACCAAGGGGATCTGACCCCTCAGATAGGTAAGACCACAAAGGGGCCCAGAGATGCATTAGACATCAGATCAGGAAAAAACACATTTCTGTCTGGAATCTTGAAATTTTGCCTTTATTATGTTTCCTTCATCCCATTTAAAAATCAGAAATAATAATTCAGAAATAAATAAATAAATTGGATTGATTAATTCATTCACTTGAAATAAGGAAATTACCTTTGAGAATATATATTTAAACAAGACAAATAGGACAAAATTCAAAACAATATACTTACAAATTGTGACCATTTAAGGTGCCTCCAATTATCATTATGGAGAGATTTAAAGGTTGAATTTTGCATAGATTTTAGGTTTGTGATTAAACTTCTTTTACACAATGCTTATCCAAATTGTAATTTCTACTCTGTCAAATCATTTCCCTTTCTTTTGTTCCCATCTAGTTTGGCCTACCAAACATAGGCAAAAAAAGTAATAATTCTTCTGCTTACCTTTAAATATTGACAGAAAACAGTGTCCTTTTCTCACACAGCTATTTGGAATATCAGAATAGTCACATTTTTTTCACAAGTTAAGAAGTTGTTACCGACTAAAATTGTAGGGCTGCTGCAACTACACATATCTAAAGATAAAAGTCCACTCAAGTGAAAAGGAAAAAAAAGGCTGGGATTACCTGTTTGACCTTTACAATGGCATTTATCAACACTTAACTTCAGTAAGTCATATCCCAGTATAAACCAGGAACTTGTTTGCCAGATACAGTGCCAGTACAAACAATGCAGCTAGACCCAACTAATCTGGTCACATGGTGGCTGACATGCAAATACGTTGACCATACAAAGGCAATGAGGAGCATAGCAACGGTAAATTTACACAACAGAGCCATGCCCATATCAGAAATACACTGTCAGGTCATAGTGCATTTAAGGTGAGCGTAGCAACAAACACCTTTGCCACCTACGTTGGTGATAATTGTAAGATTATTGAAATATATAGAAATGTATGTGAAAAAGGGAAACACATACACTCAGGTAGATAATATTAAATGATTAATTGATTTAATTGATTATTAAGGTATTGCTTACGTTGCTTTCGATGTAAACACAGAAAAGCCACAGTAAACTAACAGTTACTGTCACAGTACAGGGGAGTACTATGTGTGCAATCAAACTGGTTTGTGCAATTCTTTTGTATGAGAGCATAAAAACTGAAAAAAAAAAAAGTATTCCATGCTGAAAATGGTCTTTGTCTGGGTCTCCTCATTTGGTCGAGGAAAAAGGGTTGAAGATAACTCTTCATTACATGAAGGGATGGGGGAAGTATTTGTATATTTAAGGAAAATATGACTAGACAAAAGAATGTAATGTTTTGTTTTGTTTTATGAAATATAGCTTGAAGACTGTAAGAACCAGCCAAATTGCACAGACCGAAGAGTGGCAGTAATGCGCAATACTAAGTTTGCAACTGCCATTAAAAACGAAGAAGAAGAAGCGGAAGCGCAAAGAAGAAGAGAAGAAGCCCAGACGTGTTTTATAGCAACACAAACATGAACGCTGAATCACAGCGTGTTTTGGATTATTTATCAGAGGTGGAGGAGGCAGCTGAGGATGTCCTCACATCTAAACAGCAGGTATGTGCTCAGCTAGTTACCACACGACGTTAATAAGGAGCAGAAAGCTGCAGCTTACGAGGACGCAGGCGAAACTGTTAGCAGTTAAGCTAGCTAGTTCAAACGACTCCTGAACAGAATATTTACTGTTTTATTGGGGAATTTCATTTTTATTGCAAAATAATCTCAAGCACCACTGGGAATTGTGTGTCCTTCATATCTCACCATTATAGTTGCAGAAAGCAAAAACGTTACATATTATTTATTAGTTGTAGAGTAACTAGCTAGCACAAGTGTTAACATGCTACATTGCAAGGAAAAGTAAACTTATAAACGTATTAGCTCCAAACTTCAGGAGACTATCATACTGTATAAAGTACGGGGAATTGTACTGAAAAGAGTTCACAGTTTCGAGGCCGATACAATAAATCTGTTGGGGACAAAATGATGCCATATACAAATAGAAGTGATGTTAATGCTGTTTTATTCAGTAAAATCTACATCGATAAAACGTTCAAATGTGTAACTCCAGAATTAAAGTACTCCTACATACTTTTCACAGTGCTTTTAGGTTTATGAAACATTTAGCTGGTAATATTACTGTACTCATAATCACAACATTTCTGCTGGCATTGTGTCAGTCTAGTTTGAAAACCTTTAGTACTAACGTTTAAAATTGAGCTCACATCAAACATCCACAAATCTGAAAACCAGTCCAACTATACACGCGTACAGTTACGTGTGTGTTACATAGAGATAATTATTCCACATCAGTTACAGCAAAAAAAAAAAGTTTATGTGAATAATACAGTCTGTTTTGTTATTCCCCTGTGTGTTAAGTGGTGTATTGTTCCTTTATGCATGGTTTATGGTTTAAAGTTCCGTTAACAGTGGGATGTGGCAAGTGTTGCAGATATTTGTCTTCATAATATAAACCTGCATCTATTAGTTATGGCTGTTATGAAAACTGACGCCCTCTGCTGATGTATGTTGGCATTACAGATTGTGGAGCTGGACTCAAAGAGAAACAGGAACAGAGAGGCGCTGAACGCACTGAAAAATGAACTGTCAGATTCAGGTGAGTGAGCGATCATGATGGGATGCTTGGNGAGAAACAGGAACAGAGAGGCGCTGAACGCACTGAAAAATGAGCTGTCAGATTCAGGTGAGTGAGCGACCATGATGGGATGCTTGCTAATATTTCAGTCTGTCTCACAGTTATGAAAATAGTTATTTCAGTAATTTAACAATGGAAATAACTAATATCATAATGCGAGTCAGATGTGGAGTTGAAGATTAACTGTAGATGTCCCTGTGTGTATGAAGTAATACTGAAAGGAAAAGTTCAACCCACAACTGTTAGTAGCTGTTGCATTGTGGGTAATGTAGTTGACAGATTTTGATATGAAAAAAAGGAAGATATTTCTGGCTCTGCTGCTTCAATTTCAATTTAGTTTTTTTATCATGTGTTTGGGGAGCAATGTTGAGTCACTGGAGATGTGTTTTTAACACTGCTGTTTTTAACATTTGTAGATAAAGTGAAGGTCTGCTTCGGAAACATGTTCATCAAATTTCCCAAATCCAAGACGACAGAGATGATCCAGAGAGGTAAAAACTGCCAGCCTTCATCTAACTACTGTATATTTAATACATTTCCAGTACACATCTACATATATATATATATATATATATATATATATATA
>JANJYP010005214.1:0-13841 GCA_024605115.1 Rastrelliger brachysoma | reverse complement strand
GAAAAGTTGAAAATCATAGTAGAAAGGTCGTGGATAAATAAATTAACATATATTCTGCTCATTATTTAAGATAATGTTAAAACTGTGTATATTTTGCATGTGTGTTTGTATGTGTGTGCGTGCGTGCACTCAGTGGAGAAGCTGTTGTCGATGTGTAGTTCCAGCTGCTTACCAGGAGGGGGCAGTAACATTGAGCTGGCACTGCACTGTCTGCACTACTGCCAGGGAAACACAATGGTAATATTGATAGCACAGTATGTCTGTATGTGTTTAGTTTCTCTTCATTTATTCTTTTGTTTTGCATTCATTCTATCAATCCCATCATGCCTTCACCCACCAACACTTTCTCACTAAATTCCCTTTCTTTCTTTTTATCATTCACATTTAATTATTTCCCTTCATAATAATCGCATGTGTCATTTGTTATCTCTCCCTGATGTGTTTCTCTCTCTCTCTACTGTGCAGGCCACACTGGAGATGCTGCTGTTCTCACAGCCTTCACCAACAAGAGACTACCATTACTCTGGTAAACTTTGACCTTTAATTTCACTCTTAACTCTTGGATTTCCATTGCCTTTTAAAGGGTAATTTATATATTTTCATATGATATTCAAAGACCACTTTCTTTGAGTTCACTATCAAATTAAATATATACCCATCATTCTTAACCTGTTGTAAATACATTGACTGACTGTTCTGTTATGATTTTTAAATTTATTAACTCACCAGTTGATTTTTTTTCTGTTTGGCACACATTGAACAGATCAAGCTTGTGAAGGTGCGATTGGAGCACAGAAATAGTAAATCAGTAAACTGGAGAAAAATATGTTACAGTAAAGACACATTCATTATATTTCTACACCAAAACCGGTAATTTGCAGGTTGTAATATGAGTCAGAAAAAAAACAAAACACATTCCCACTGTATGTACAATTGTAGCCTTTGTAGAGGCCCAAAACCTCCTGCTACTCTCCTCACATGCAGTCCTCTCTCCCTCTCTCTCTGTCTTTGTCTCTTTGGTGCATGTAAAACAAGTAAGGACTATGTAAAACACAACACAGAGATTGTTCTATTTAGTACTCAGGTGGGTGTATTACTGTAGACAGGAGTACAGATTGAAATGTTACATAACTTGTCAGTATCTCAACATTAGTTTTCTTGTCACTGAATTAAATTCTCCACTGCCAATAAATGTGTTGCTAACTGTAGAAGTCAGTCGTATTCTCAAACTTTATCAGTTGTACATATGTTCATACATTTCATGTTGCACAGTGAAAGCAGGCAGTCTACAATCTATAATGACAGAGACCTCAGTCTCATCCTTTCCTCTTTTCGTTCATCAGCTATTGCTACAGGACAGCACGTTTGGATGGCCTTTTGGTATTTGTTTTCATTGTGTCTTGCCCTGTCCCCCTTAGCACTCTCTCTGTCTCTCTATTTAGGTAGTGATCTTTGGACAGACACTGAAAAAAATCTCTTCAGTACAGCTCTGGCGACTTATGGGAAAGACTTTACAGTCATACAGAAAATGGTATACCAGTAATTCATTGCTATTATTTATTATTTATGTAACATTCTTCTTTAATCACCTTTTGTATAAATACATTTTCTAATCTGTATTTGACTTGTCCTAACCTGCACATTTACTATAGATACTCATGTGTATAGATCCTAATAATGGTAAGTGAATTTTATGAGAAGTGTGTAAGTCAAAGGCCTCTCTTTTAATACAGGCTCATGCTGAAGTAGTATATTCCTAGGGGGCAATGTTTTTTTTTCTTTGCCTGCACCTGTTTCATGAAAGTGATTCATTGTCCACTGCAGTGGGAGGGCAGCAGACACATGAAATTGCAAAGACAAAAAAAAGAGTATTTCAGTTGTGATTCTATAACATGATACCTGATTCTAGCCTATTATCCCCAACAGCAAGCATGTATAAAGTTCCTTTAGTCTGTAATTGAAGACCTCATTGTTAAAGTGAAATTAAGCATACAAAATCCAGACATGGTGTGTTTCACAGTCATGAGAATACTAAAAGTCTTCAGGGAAAATGACTGCCAGTTGTATATTGATTCATACACTAGGCACTCAAAAACACAAAGTTTCATTTTTAAGTAAGACATGGATAGGACACAGACAAAATAATTCACAGTTCATTCCAATCCTTCCCTCTGCCACAGATAGAATGAGTGAATCAAGTCATATGTGTCTGTCCGTTGCAGGTGAAGACTAAGACCATGTGCCAGTGTGTTGAGTTTTACTACCTAAGTAAGAGGCTCTTGGACAAGCAGACGAAACAGAAGGAGGAGGAAAGCAGAGTTGGAGAGGTGGAGCAGCACGAAAGTGTATGTAACACTTGAGACAAGCAGTCGAGAATTAAGCGTTTAGCTTTTTCTCAGTGATCCTGCTTTTCATTTCCTTTTTTCTTGTTTTGTTGTTTTTATATCACCCCATTTCATTGGTTCTGATTGGCTCGTTATCTTTATTGCGTTTCCTGTTGTTGTTTTTGCCTCTGCCCATCATACTCTGTGGGCTGTGTCATATATTGTGATCTAACAGATTAGTCTCATGCTGTTGATGTTGTTACAAAGGAAAACTATAGAAGAAAACAGAAACAATGAATGCATTTGGAGTATTTGTGTAGTCTTGAATAATTAGTTACATGTTTATCCGGAGTGGAATGCAGCTCAACAAGTCACATAAGATTATAATCGGTCCTTTTTTGTAGGCAACACCCATCTGTCAGCCAGTGGACAGGCAGTATGCACGAGAGGAGGCGGTTCCACTACCGTCATTGGCCAGCTTCTTCCCCTGCAAACTTTGTGGCAAGTGAGTGGAACCAGTTATATTTGAAAACACTCCAAGTTTTTATGATTGCCTTCAGGGTTAGCCAACAGATGGTTTAGATTTTCAAGCCTCCTTTTCATTTCTGTTTTTTCTGTTCCAGAATGTTCTACAAAATTAAATCCCGCAATGCTCACATGAAGATCCACCGCCAGCCTCAGGAGGACTGGAGTGATAGGCGGCTGCAGCACCAGCTCCTAACTCAGCGTCTGGCACTCAGTCATGCCACCAACCTCTTGTCCAACCCAGGCAGTAATCTGCTGCCACCTCAGAGTCCAGCACTGACCTTTCCCTCCTCTGGCCTCCCTGGAACTTCAAACAGCAACAGTAGCGCAGACAATGTCCTCAGTACTGTAACCAGTAGCAACGCCATCACTCCCAGCAATTCAAGTGTCCTAGATCCAAGCACTCCTGTAACGTACAGCAACATCAGTGCTCCAAACTCTCATGTAATGCCCAGTATTGATGCTGGTGACTCAAATCAGAGAGAGCCCACCACTGTGTTACCCTTCCACCAGTCATGGGGCTCATTTGGACTCAGCCCCAACTCTACTGCTTTCTACTGCAACCCAGAGGGGAAGGAAGCTGCAGGAGCTGAGCCAGTAGGGGTGAAAGAAGCAATCAAGTGGCAGTAGTGTTTAACTCTCTCAAAAGCATTACTATCAGTGAGGTCTGAGACTCATCAAAACATGTTTATTAAATGTTTAATACAAACTCATTTTTAATTCAAACTTCAGTACCGGACAACCTCCAGGTACTTCTTTCAAATGTTTATTTTTTTAATTGATCTTTTTGTAGTAAAATGAAAATTTAAAGGTGTTTTATATTTAATTTTTTTCTTATGCATTTGATATACCAATTAAATTTGTAACCTCATGGTTGCTTTTGGTGTGTCTGAATTCAGAACAGTTTGACCTACATTACAAAAGTTCATATATGGACACATTTTTATCTCTTCAGTATACTTGCAAGGAAGTGATTGAGTTTCCTCCTTTCCCTATCTAACCACATACCCTTCTAACTGTAACCAAAATCCATTCTTAACCCTCACGCATCCCTTTACAAAACACCAAAAACATCATCACTTTTCAAAAATGTCCTCACTGTCAAGGTCTGAAACACAAACTGGTCCTCATAAAAATCCGTAAAATACCTCACACACAAACCACCACACACACACATNCACACACACACACACACTTTGGGGAAAGGATTTGATATAACACCATAATGGGCTAATATTGACCTTGGTAGTCCATCTCCTCTCTTGCAGCTGTCTGAGCACTTGTATGCTCAGAATTGACCAGTTGATGGTTAACTACAGTGTGTGTGTGTGTGTATGTGTGTATGTCGTGTGCGTGACTATGTCCTGGAAGATGCTGATAAAGAACATAAAGCAGTGGTTACATGTGTTTGTTTGTTTGAGTTGTATAATGAAAAATGAAACATGTTAACATAAAACATAATACTTTTATATCATTTGTGATGACAACAGCCAAAATTTTCACTTTGCATTATGTTCTGTATATTAAGCTTTTCAATGTGTTTTTCAATGCTTGCAAGTGGTTTTTCATTATAATACTGAATACAGAGACAATATCTTTACACCCTTACGTTTACACTTAATTCACCTGCACTGACCTGCTTATCTATCTCTTGGGTGAAGTACTTTTCTCAAATCGGCTCTTTTATCCCATATCTTCATGAGCATTACTAGCACTATGCTAGTGATAATAGTGTGTATATGGTATGTACAAGCATATAAATTGTGCAATGTGCCGTTCTAGGTGTCCTTGATTGAGACATACCAACCTCATATATGTGCATGTGTGTATGTACGTGCTCTTTTGTGTGATTTTACGCGCACATATGCATATGTGTGCATGTGAGCAGCTGATAACTGAGCAGCCGATAAGTGTTAACAGTGGCCTTTCATAGTGTTCCATGCCCTGAAATACTCTCTAACCGTGGCAAAAGTCCAACGTGTCTAGCAGAGTTTGTCTGCTCTCTTTGCTCTGTCACTGATTCTTTCCAGCACTGCACCTTCCACCCTTGTGATATACTGTGAGCCGTTTCTGGTTAATAAATGTACTCAGCAAGTGTCAGATTTGTCCTCTTTTCTTGCTCCTATGTGCATATGCTCACCCAGAGGCTAACTGGGCTTTTAGTGGTTTGAAACTTTATTGTAGTGAACAGTGGATAGCTCTGACCTTTTTATGTGTGAATGTGTTTGAAGTTTTGGTTCTTACTCTCTAACTTGCAAGGGGATGAAAATATGAGAGTCAGAAAGCAGTGGCAGCCCTGAATGTTGACCTTTTTTCAAAGAGATGCAGAGAAAGACAGATAGAGAGAGAGAGAAATGAGGGAAGAGGGAGACCAGACCAATGGGTAGTAAAGAAGGGGGGAACAGAGAGAAAAAACACAGAGAAGTTACTGAGCATTGACCATTCACCTATTTATGGTGAGGAGCTCTTTGCCAGTTGACTGAGTTCCTGCCCCCACCATAGATCACTCCCTGTTTTTCCTGGGTTAGCTTTGGAGGGTAAACAATAACAGCTTTTTACTGTTGTGACAAGGGTATAATACACAGGAATGTGTGTCAATCAGAAATAACCATGAAAGATTGAAGATGAAGTTATAAACAAGTAAAGGATAGCAAAAAAGCAATAAGATTTTTCAGCTGAATTTAACAATAGTTCTGTAAAGATATCCTCACATGCTTTCCATCTAACCCTTGACATGTCAAATATTTGAATAGTTACAAGATTGAGTAAAATCAAATAGTATAATCAATACATTGATGAAACAAGGCAGCTCACAATTAAATCTGTGTCTCTAACTCTACAATCTAATAGATACCCAGCCGCAGTTATAGTTGCGAGAGCGTTCTGCTCTAGCACAATAATGCATGCATAAGATACTGGCAATTGTATAATGTCTTTATCTCATAGTCAGATAACAATATGTAGGGACTGTTCACAGTGCAATCTAGCTGTCATTTAC
Source organism: Rastrelliger brachysoma (assembly GCA_024605115.1). Taxonomy (NCBI): domain Eukaryota; kingdom Metazoa; phylum Chordata; class Actinopteri; order Scombriformes; family Scombridae; genus Rastrelliger; species Rastrelliger brachysoma. The sequence continues at coordinate 7,994 of JANJYP010005214.1, read as the reverse complement.
GGACAGTAACAAAGAGTTGCAGAATGTGTGAAAGTATATAAGAAAGCAGTTCAAAGTTACTTGAAATGCCAGACATCAGATAAAATGAGTCACTCATTTTCACGTGTAGTTTGAACAGCTACAGTTTAACCTCTCCTGAAGGAAATTTCAAGTTGTAAAAATGTGCTTTGTTCTTCTTGGACAAATAAATGTATACAAGAACAAAGGTTTAAACCTTAAAGTTTTATCACTTGTAAGATAATACACATGGAGACGGACTGCTGTCATTGACACAGTTGGAGGTTGGGCTCTGTTATGTAATATCTGGCAAAGGAATGAAATGAAAAAGTTTTATTTTTTGCCTTTCTCTTGGCTCTTGCAGTGTAGGAAATGAGCCAAAAAGAGCTTTACTAGCTTATTAGCTGCACTTATACAAAACAAAGGATGGTAAAATCTATGATATATTGCATAGAGGTGCACTCAGCTGACTCATTTACATACCAGGTAAGGCACTATTGAACATTTTATTATTGTGTCAGGGTAAAAAAAAACTGGTAATAAAATTAACTTGGCACTTTACTAATCAGTGTTGTAGGTTTACATTGTGCTACTGGCTTATGGGAATAATAATAATAATAATAATAATAATAATAATAATAATAATAATAATAATAATAATAATAATAATAATAATAATAATAATAATAATAATAAAGGCATGCAGCTCCAAGTGCATTATCGAAGAAAAAATAAAAAAAACAAAAACAGAACAGTAAAGCAATAAGAATATAATAAAGCAACTGCAAATAAAACAATAAAAGGGTGAAAGGGTTAATAAAACAATAAAATGAAGGAATAAAAACACTCACTAAAAATAAGTTAAGATGACATTAACGAAGGTCATGAAAGGCCACTTGTGTGGTCTCCAAATAGAGCACACTCTAAGACAACCTTGCACCCAAATTCACAAAATGACAACAAAATACGTATTAAGAATCTGTTATGTATGGCGGGGCCCCATGAAAATTCTTTTATCCAGGCCCATTGTGGCTTAGCTACACATGCAGTGGTGATGTAACACTTTGGCACGCTGTGGTTGGCCCACTTGGCATGTCTGAGAGGACTCTCTGTTTCTAAAGGAGGTGTGTGAGAAGCTATGAGAGTATGGTATTAATCACCACTTTAAGAGACTGTCTGAGGACAGACAGAGAGAGGAAACACAGTGAGAAGAGAGAGCAGGATAATTAAAGTTCAGAGCAAAAGAACTGTAGAGAAATCAGAACAAATAGGTCATAGCAAAGGCAAATATAGGTCATTTTAAGTAATCAGGAATCTGAATTCTACTGTAACTACATGTTTGCGTTTAAATGTTCACTTTCAGATTGACTAACTCCTTTTAATACATCAGAGTTTTGCACATTAATTTCTGCAATGCTATAATTTGGGTTGAGCTTGAATGCGTCCCCTTAGGAATGTCATTGACACAGACTGTGTTATCAACACACGATAAGAGAACAAACAAGTGTTGAGAAACAATCACATACGTTTGTGTTGGGTTTCTGTGCGGGATAGCGTCTGTGCATGCGTAACTGAACTTCTGTTCTTTCATCACTACATGTAAACGTGGATGATTGCATAAAAAACAAATTGAAGATGTTTGCCACTGGAAAAGAGGACATTTGTGATTGGGTGTTGAAGATAGAAAGTGTCACCTGATGTATCAAAACAAATTCTAGTCTGGATGCTCTAATTTTCAACTTTAGGAGACAGATTTCTTCCCTTTACAGGATCAGAATTAGTTTAATGAAGTAATAAGTCAGCTGTTTTAACTGAGTGTCTTCACAGATCTGTCAGTGTATTGCATGGCTCCTGAAATAAAAGCAGTAGTCCTTTGTCTGCTTCACAAAGAGCGACTGGAAAGAACCTGTTAGATCCTGTAATCAAATCCCGTCCTTTTAAGCTGTCTTCCATTAGAAGTGTTTTTTTTCTTTTCTTTTCTTCCTTTACTCCATTATCCTCATCTTCCCCCTTTTCTTTTCTCCATATTTCACTTTAAATCCACTTGAAGACCCAACCCAGCATAGACTGAAATCAAGTTGTGTTGGATACTTTAATGGAAATGTTCATAATTGTGAGAAATAAGAGGATTAGAACAAATCTTAGAAGTAATAATTTCACTTAACTTCTACATATAGTGCTAAAGAGCAAGACATACAGTATATCTTGCATAACCATGCCCTCAGTCATTAGCAAGATAACATTTAAAAAAAAGTTTGAACAAATAAAAAACACCCTTATCATAATGGCACAAAGTCCTACAATTCACAAACAGTCCCATGTAGCTTTATATATTTTTAAAATTTTGTTGTAATGTTCTATAGTTCAGCCATAGTTTCCATTAGTAGTTGATTTGAATTTAGCTAGCCGTGTTGAAATATTTGTGGAGCAAGGTTATATTTTAAATCGAACCCAAAGTAAATATTCATTCATTCATTTAACACAAAATGCTTCACTGTGGACACATTTCATATTTTTGCAATTACCCCTTTTCATATGCTATTAAATTGAATGAATGAATATCAAATTACAGCAGATTAGATTACACAGTGATAACTAGTAATGCATAAATAAGCACAGGTGTAACGAATCAACTAATTACCTTAACAATTGCTCAGCTGCGTTAAACCGGCAAAAACCAGTTTTGTGACCACTTGGAGGCAGCAGAGAAAATAGTTAGCTTTGCAAATTTGTCAGAAAACGGTTGCTTATTTATTTATTTACACATTTCCTGCCAACCTGGAGGAGGTAAGTTCAATATTTACTCTCCTTTTAGCTCTGTTTTTCAGGAAAATATAGCTCTTCTGTTAAATGCTCTAGGCTAGGTCCATTAGCTAACAGGATGGGATTTTAAATGTTTACATACAATACATATAATAATTTAAACGGCCTAATTGTTAAGAGAAACCCATCCACAGTTTTTTAGAGTGAGGGGTAATATAAGTTTTATTTCTCCCATAATTTTAATAGTATTATAATTTATTTGTGAGACGTCTTCTTTTTTAATTGAAAAATATAAAACATTTAGATACGACGCTGTAGCAAAAGCACAGGTATAATTCGTAAATACGTTCAATTTCAGGGTCCTGTAACTCTATATTTTACTTTATTATAATGAAAAATGTTGAAAAAAACCCCAGACAGATTCAATTAATTACAGTATACACATATAGTAGGTAGGTCATGAAGACAGTAAGGTGTCTGTTCATGGAATTTTACTAATAACAAAATGACTGAATTATTTGGAAAACACTGTTCTGGATATGAATAAGCATGTTTTCCCTCCAGTTCTAACCAATATAGGCTACAGATTATTCCCTCTATACAGAAGCATTTTACTAATTTTAACCCTTTGAATCATTTCATTATCATTTCTTTTCATCATGAACAGGTTATGAAGCACACTGTAATATTACACTGATACATTAAATGTCGACTTCTTTAAATGGTGCCGCTCACTGTGTGCTGTCTTACTCTCCTTTATGATTGGCTGACAGCTCAGAGGGGGGCGTCTCCGGTTGCGCCATGTNAGAGAGAGAGAGAGAGAGAGAGAGAGAGAGAGAGAGAGAGATTAACTGGGAGTAGGAGGCAGGCGCAGTAGCTATATCCGCCAGACCGAGACGGACGGTGCAGCTAGCTGAGTTAGCTACAGTAGGAGCAGTCAGCAGTTAGCTACTAGCTTCAGAGTCACAGCTCCTTTACTTCATATGAGAGACAGAGCAAGTGTGTGAGTGTGTGTTTGACAGCGTGTGTGTCGACGCGCTCGACCGTCCCGAAGTCACTCCTCCGTCTGTACCTGTGTGCGTGCGTGTGTGCATGTGTGTGTGTGTCTATATAAGCCCCCTATCTCCCTCTTCCTCTTCCGAGCAGCAGCGTGTCTGTGATTGTGTTGCAACTGTGTGTGTGTACGTGTGTGTGTATGAGGGTAGCAAGGAAAGAAACACACATATAAACATACCTTGAAAGTCGACTGTTTACACTCGGTGTCCAGTTACCTGACAGCGGATACTAAGACAGCACTAACGTGAGTATATTGACTGGGTAATGTGTTCAAGTATGAATGAGTCGTGCATGTGAGTGTGTGTGTGCGGCTGTCACTGAGTGCATGTGACCTGAAACCCTGTCTGAATTGTTACATATGTAACCTTTCGTGAAGGTGTCCTAATGTCAACAGATGTTGCTATTGCTGCAAGGTCCAACTGTCTTAGCACAGTTGCCAGACAAACTTATTTGCAACTTGCATGTCTGTCTGAGCCAAACTCTGCATTGAAAGCTCGTGAAGTCTGACTTATTTACTTTGCTAGCTTTACTCTGCGAGAAACCTCCAGGGTGTCTGTTTAAAGGTGCTCATTAAGACCTGCAGCTCCTTGCAGGAGTTCCCAAAGTGAGGTCAAAAGGCTCCAGGGCTTTTGTAGGAGGTCCTTTGCAAAGTTAGGGTCCCTTTCAGTGGAATTGTATTAGTATTTAAGTTGATGCCATGTCAAAATATGTTGCAATGACCGTATTTGTCACAGGTAATTTAATGTTTATACCTACAGTATTGATGGTGAGGTAAACTCTAACATGTTTGGCTTCTCTAGCAGGTATTTCTATGGGAGTCCCAATATTTCAAAGAGTTGGAGGCATCACCACTGGGACAGCATTTACCCTTGTGCCTATGCTTGGAAGATATTTACATGTTGTGTTAGATTGCATAACGTCTTGTAAAAGCCAGACATCAAAGGAACATTTAACTGTGTGTGATGTGTGATGGCCTTTCTCACGGATCCTGTGTGTTGCAGAAATTCGTTCTCTGCATGTGTACCTTTGAACCTGTGCATGTGTGTCTGTAGTGACAGATGCACTTGACTGTACATTTTGTTCATCCTTAAAGCAACCTTTACTCTGCTTCAAACACTGGTACATGCAGAGCAGCTGCACCATCCCAGAGCTCAGGCTGGTCCAGTGGGAGCTCTGCAGTGAGTCACAAGAAAACTTGCAGTAGGCCTATATCCTCTTGCGTGGCTATGATCAGAAATAAGCTGGTAGAAACAGGTGTCATATGCCACTTTAAAGTAGGTTGTAGCCTTGTCTGTCATAGATTCTCATGATACACACATGAAATTCACTATAGGGTTTGGTGAAGAAACTGAGTCACATGAGAATCTGTTTTTTTGAATTAACTCACACATGTCAAAAACTGTCACTTAATTTGATGTTGAAGGAACAAAAAAGGTAGAACAAAACTGTGAGGGCAGTGCAGCACTTCGTCAGTCTACAATGTGCACATGCTGTAGTTCATCATCAAAAAAAGCAGCAGTACAAGCTTTTTAAAAATTTAATAACTAAATAATTATCTTGGCGAGTCAAATATACTTTCTGCACCATCACTCAGGGACAAATGATAGTGGAGTGGAACAGTAACGAATGAGACAGGCTGACCAACATACACCGCAGCATTGAACAACTTAAACCAACGCTGAGGTGAACTTATTCAAAGAGTCAATAACTCTGTGCTCAGTAGGGTGATCAGACATCCTGAGAAATTTGGGACAATCCCAATTTACAAACAGATATTCCAAAACCTGTCCTTTTTGTCCTTAATATTAGACTAATAGTTGTTGCCTATTAAAAAAATGAAATACTGATTGCTTTGAAACACTTTTGGAATTTTTGATATAATTTAAGCACTCCATAGTATACACTTGCGCAGAGCTTTGTTTCTCTCTCAGCATTTTTTGGTCCTTCAGGACTGATCACTAATTGGGGTCCCGACCTGTTGTTCAGAATCCCAGGAAATAAAGAATAAAACTTAACATTATTTATAGACCCAGGAAAAGAGTGGACCTTCTCCTTTACACACTGTTAAAGCACAATATAGCTAAAAGTAGTGGTGAGTGGAATCTTCTACACACTCAAATATACATATAGGTGGAGCACGAAGTGATTACATCTCACATTAATTAGTTTAAGCTTGACCTTTTCTCTGTTATGTCCCATTTCAGCTGGGAAGCCAGCAGATTAAGGAGGTGCCAGCTCTAATGAATGAAAACATGAATGTTCAGCATCACCAGTGTCTGAACTGATCATTCCCTCAAAGTTTTGTGAAATCAAACAGGGTCTATCAAAGGGGTTCCCATGTTATTGGTGAACATTTATGCTCTTATCAGTGCCTCAATCACATTAGCATACATTAATCACATGTGTACAACTCAATGTTCAAGTGGTTTATAAAGAATTAAACACAAGACCCTTCCAGGTAACTACATGTAATAAAGAGAGCAAAAGTTCCTCTCTGTTTTAAAGCGTCTAGTGAGCCAGGCTTTCTTTTCTGAGTATACAATTAAAAATAATTTAGCCTATTTTACATGTGCATTTATGCAAACAGAGCTTTAGGAGTCATTACTTTCTTTCTGATTGGTTGCAATTTTCTGGTTGAAAATTTTCTCCTGAGCTTTATCACTCATGTTTTACAACTGAACACAAATAGGAGACCAATTCTATTTAAATTCTAAGTTATGATTGGCTGAAAAATGTAGAAAAATGTTCATGTTTTTGATGTTTATGATAAATCATCAAGAAGTAAATATGTTAAATAATTTCCTGGTTGCTGCAGGCCAGTAAAAGGTGTCTAGGACAAAACACACACTTAAAGAATGATGTAAGAATTATGCAATAAATCTTTTTGTGTTTTTGTTTATCCTGGAAAGAGTCAGCCTGTCGCAGTGGGAAGCTGAAGCATCTTGTTTATACAGCTGGCCAGATGTTGTGTGACATTGAAAGTCAAGAGCAAAATATAGCAGTTTTATTTGACTCTAACATTGCTCTGTCGGTGTACCACAAACTAAACTTAGGAAATTCAAGAGGTACTGTTTGAGGGTCGAGTATTTCCTGTTTATGTTGTTTTGGCAGAGTTCCTGGTGCTCCACCTGTTCACATAGTCAGTAATCTAACCTCTGCACCATTACCACCCACTTCACCCACTTTTCAGTCCAGTCACAAACATGTGTTCTGTCTTATAAACACATGGTCAAACTTGGTGCTCCTGCTGCTGAGAGCATGTTTGTTGGAATAACTGGAATGTTTTTAAACATCTTCCTTTTATAACTCCCAACCGCTTTGTCGCATCTGATCTTAAATTAATTTTCTTGCAACGTAGACCTTATTGCTGAAGGCTCTGACATCAATGTCTACTTAGTTTCTTACCTGTTTTATTTAACCTATGATACATTGCATACATTTGGCACCAGTTATTTTATATAGTTAATTGATATACATGCTGATCATCATGCTGACCTATGAGGTCAGTGGCAGGTAGGAGGTAGGAGACTGCTGAGGTGGAAGGAAGGAGGAAGTGAGGAATTGTGGATGAATACACATCCATTTTCCAGTCCTCCTTGTTCAACCTCCTTCCTCATCTGATGACAAAATGACTTATTCAGGAACCTTTTGGCTCCTGTGTTATGCCACTTTACCCACAGTTAGTTAGGCAATCAATCTGCCTAGTTGTGTATATGTGTGTGTGAATCTATGTTGAATCTGTTCACACATGTTGAGACCAGACCCTTGTGTCTTGTTGAGACCAATGATTGTGGGTGTGAAACTATCAGCTGGTGTCAGTTGCATTTAATTAGATGTGCAGCAGGTTTCAGGTGTGCTGAGAATTTTTATTTATATATATATATATTAGATATAATGCACATCCTTATAATACTGAGGTGCATTTCTTTTACACAATCCATATCTCGAACTATTCAAGATTACTGAATGTACCCGAAAGTATCGGATGTCAGGCTAAACTTTGGAAAACATCTATAAAGTAATCTAATACACATCTTGAATATGTCTATTTGCTGTTATAAAAACATAATTTCTTGGATTAGATTATTTCACACAGTGTCATCATCAGCTCAGCAGTGAGTACACGCAACACTTGTCAGTCTTTAAAGGAAAACGTCACCCCCAGGCCAAATTCAGTG
>JANJYP010005179.1:0-19304 GCA_024605115.1 Rastrelliger brachysoma | reverse complement strand
TACTCTCAACATTCTTGACATAGAGGTCACAGGTCAGTGCAGTCATTGGCTGATGTTTGTGGCTGTGGTCCTGAAACGTGTGCATGGCTTGTCCTACAGTTACATTTGGAGTCCAGTTGTTGAATGTCAGATGTCTGCTGTTCATTCCTTGTGTCCTTTCTCCTTTCACCATTACATCCAAATACAAGACCCCCACCTTACACAAACCTGTCAATTTCTCCTCTGTATGTGTGTTTTTATATCTGTCTTCATGTTTGAGTCTAATTAATTATGTGTGTGAAGCTGTGTGTACAAGGTTACAACAACTATTTCTGATGTTGTGGTTGGAAAAGAAAGGTGATATATTTTTTTTTTTTTTACATCTTTTCACACCAAAACTAATCTAATAAAAGTGCAGTTTCTCTCTTCTCCAGCTCTAGCATAACACAAGCAGTGTGCATGTGGCTGCATGTGAATTAAGTATTCACATTTTCCAGTAAGCAAGTTTTTTTGTTTGTTTTTTTTACCATTTCTTGACAGCTTGTCACACTTTAAATTATTGAGTCCCTGAGCTACAGCTGCCACAATGAGTCAAATAATTAATTATTTTGTTGACAGAAAACTAGCTGTTAACAGCTTCCATAACTTATTTAATGATTTAAATAACTTTTAGAGGCAATATGTGATGGTTTTAGCTTCTTAAATGTGAAAATGTGCTGCTTTTTAAAGTCTTACTTTATAGCAAATTTGTTCTCTTTTGATTTTTCTCTTTGATTTGATGCCAGTGTAGGCTAAAGAAAATAGTGGTGGGCATTTTGTCCAATGTTATCCAAACTTTTATAGACTAACCAATTAATTAGTAAACTGAAATAATAATCAACAGATTAATTAATAATGATAATCTGTACAGGGAGTCCACATATTCAGTATGCTGACTTCTTCCCATCTGTCATGCAGAGTCAGAAACAGTGAGGTCTGAAATGCCGACAAGTGGCAGATAGCTGTAGGCTCCTCTAGTGTGTCATGTGCCTGATGACACAGTGGAGTGTAAACTTTCTCCTAAGGCTTACTATTTCTCTTCTCTTCCTTTTTGATTCTTAGTTTGTTTGGTAATTGTGTGGTGGGTGTATCTAAGTGAGTAAGCCTGAAATGCTTCCTTGTTCCTTCCTTGTTATCTAATTTGATGAGACAAGCTGAATTGAATTTTGGTGTGGTCATTGGTCAGGCCATGCCTATATTTAGATAACAGGATGTTAAAACACAGCACTCTAATGAGCAGGTGACTTTACTTAATGCAGAGAGAGGAGAGTATTAAGAGGAAGAGGAGTTCAAAGCAAAAAACACATCAGCTCTCTTACAGCTGAATCCTGCACATTGTTCTCACCTTTTGACTATTGAAGACTGTCAGTATGTTCATTTTTTTTTAGTTTTGCCTTTTGTGTACTTTAGCAGCAGTGAGGTGTTAGAATACATGTAATGTTACCCAAGATAAACTGTTGAAAATGTCCTTTAAAAAAATATCTAGTCTTTCGTTTTAAAGATGACATTTCTTTGAAGTCCACTTTCAACCTGCCAGATTTCCTGAGACTAAAATCAGTCATCCCAATATAAATCTATATTGAGAGCTGTATTTACATGTAGCCTATGTGTCCAAAAGTTCAGCTGAAGAAGGAGGGGGAAAAGACTGGAGGAAGACATGAAGAATGGGAGGAATCACAAGCCCTAAAGTTGGATTTAAGTTTCATCTACACAGTAACAGCTGGGCTATTTCAGACTTGTAGTATTTTCTGGTTGTTTCTGTTTCTCTTTTTAATGTATTGCTTTTGATCAGTTAGCCTGATGCTGTAAATACCTCAGCATTGAGCTGTAATGATGGTGAAATGAATGCTAAGAAAAACTGGATCCTTATATGGTGTCTTCACTCCACTGAATCACCCACAGTGTCTCCAGCAAAAAATGTGCTTGTGTGCATATCATTAAGCATTTTTGAGGAAAAGCATACTTGCAATCACTTGACTTTTAGTAGATGTATTGATCTGGCCTCACAGTCATAGGGATATATTATTTCTGGGTAGTCATGGTAACCGTGGGACTGTCACATCTGATTTCAGGAAATCAAATAACTTTTTTAGAGCAGTTTTTCTCTCTTTTCATGGTGGTACACACAGTATTAAAACTGCAAGGCAAGTTTTTTTTTTTTTTTTTAAATTCACTACTAAGCTGACTTTTCAAAGAGCTATGCTAATAAAAATCTATAATTCCTACATTTGACTGTATGTCACGCATTGAGTGTCACTTACTCAGGCATATAGATAAACTGTCTACAGGCCACTGCAGGGTCCTCCTTCAGGCCTTGACCCCTGACCCACTGTTACTGATGTCCCATCAGGATTAGTGCTGCATCCCCTGCAGGTCACAGAAGATGGATGATAGGCTAACACAGAAATTCAGCATGTCTGCCATCAATCTCTACTTTCTCTTTAGGGCAAAAGGAATCGGTAACTGACTGTAGAACATGTGCTACCGCCTCTTGTCTGCCTAGACAATCATCTGGGACCCCTGACTGTGCTCTTCTTTGTTTCTTTGCCGTCGGCAGGCTTTTACACGTGTGTGTGTGTACATACACAGTGATACTCCTTCCCTTGTGTCAAAGCCTGTTTGTTGAGTTAGGCTGTGGCTAAGTGCAAAAGCAGACCCTGCACTGGCTGATGTTTCTGTTTCTCTTCATAACTCGCCATTTAATCTTGTTCTTGAGTGGTGAAGGGTCCAGAGCGTTGAATGCCTTGCTCAGTGAAAAATGCTATTGCAAGACTTACAAGAGTTTGTTTTTGTCTTCAGCTTTCCTTGTTTTTAAAGTGTCAGCTCACAAGTAAAACTCCACCCATTGCAATCTTCACACTGGTTCCATAAATAATGGATATGTGGTCTGGTGTAATGGAGTGGTATTTATTAATTGCATTTTTTATAGTCTTCATGTTTATTTTAAAACAATATGTTACAAAGAAGTTGACTTTCATTTCCTATTGTGCATTCCTGACATGAGTTCATGAGAAACTGTCAACTAGATCCTCAAGAGTGGCCAATGATTCCAGAGGTTTGAATCTATTTAATATGTGTAGTTTGCAGCATGAGCAATTCACAGTGTTGGGGTATCGGTCACACTAAAGTCTTATTTAATTGACTTTGAAATAGCTTTGTTTCCTGGCACTCATTCAGTACTAATACATTGCTTTCCCGAACCATCTCCTCCTCCAAGCAGGTTGAAACTAATGCTTAAAATTATTCGCAAATGTTTGTCTCAGGTCTGTTTGTATGAAACTTCACATAATGAATTCTCAAGAGGCTCACTCTTTAATTTCTCCTGTGAGGCCAAAGCTTTACCACATTAGTTAATAGAGGCCGATTAGCCTGCAGTGGTGTTGTTGGCACACAGTATTAGTTGGCTAGTGTTACTGAGCGAGAGTCCTGCTGAACAATACCACCGCAGCTGACTATGTCTTATCTTCCATGTCCTGGGAGTAGTGAGCAGCCCTGCCGCTGCCTGGTCCGAAGGCTGCCTGACTTTGAATTGTGGGCGTATGAGGAATGTGGGGCTGGGAAAAGCCTGGGAGGGCTTTGAGACATTTTAGAACAGGCATTATTCAGCTCCTCTACTCATTTATGGGGAAGCATGCACCCGTAGTTGGCAGAAAACCTCAGGAAGCTGGTGAAAGTGAAACGGACCACGGCTTGTTGTCTCTTTGACAGACGTGAGCCTCAGTGGCTGCTGTTCTGTTTGTTTGTTTGTGTTATATGAAACTGTTGTCTACTATAAATCCAAAGTATAAAAGGTTATTTCTCTGAAGGTACACCCCAAGGCATTAAGATAGAATGTTTTTAGGTTTATAGTGTAGCTTCAGGACGTGTTCTGTCTCTCTGATATCCTGGAGCTGTCTGTGGTCAATCATCCTCTTTGAAGCTAACCCCACCTCATCTTAGACCTACTGTATTTTTTTTTGCTCTGTGCCCCGTTCGCCTCTGTCTGCCTGTCAGATTCCTCAGTGAGCAGCTCACTCTGGGGGGGCTTGACCACAGATAATAATGCTCGAGGTTTTAGTGGGGAAGCGAAGTAAAAAGGTGAAAAAATGAGTGATGCCAGGCAACAATTGGAAGGATGGGGCAGATAGGTAGAAGTGAAGGATAACAGAAGGAGGATAATAACAGCTGCAGAATGACACAGAAATGAAATGAAATGGATGAGAGAGTAGTTTTATTAAAATATTTATGTCTTTAGATAGTCTTATTGTGCTGTTGGTTGCTCAGGCATGGTCTTAGGCACCACCACAGTTCACCTGGCTAAAACTAATGTACAGTAATCTCTAATAATTTAATTACTTGCAAAGTAAAATTATTACTCTCTTTAGTTTAGTTTATTTGTACATAAAGAGAGAAAAAAATACATAATACAACAAAAATAATACATGTAGATTTATGGAGTTTAAGAAGATAACACAACTAACGAGATAAATGTGCAGGAGACTCTCAGGTAGACTCATTGATATACAAAATATTATAAACACCTCTTAGTATAACACAACACAATTCAGTAGCAACACAAACTACAGTATTGAGATTGGTCTTAATTGGTCTCATGAGAAAAGACTTCAGTTTATTATTTTGACACCTTCGTACTACATCCATTACTGTATTGTGTATCACTGTTGATAAAGAGGTGCATTTCTTTACAGTGTAGGCCTCCAGGCTGGTGGCTATGGGATTAGTCTGTCAATGTTTCACTCTAAGCTCAGGTACAGTTTGTACCAATGGTTTGAAGATGAGAAAGCTGGTCTCAAAGGAATGCTGAGAAGCTAGAAATCGTTTCACTGTAAAATGATCGGGCTGTAAAAAAATCTCTGCTGGATGGTCAGATTACCTCAGCCAGCAGGTGTTTGCACACGGTCACAAGATGACAGGATCCCGCAGGTTTTTTTGGGGGGGTGGTTTTTTTGACACAGTGATCATTAGAAGACTCAAATGTTAAACTGATACTCTGCTTTAGTGTGAGTATTGTGAAGGTTTCTGTGGAGACAGATAATGAATAGGGTGGATAGATGGATTGACTGTGGTGGTGTATTTACAGTAGATACAATATGAACGGAGCTTCAGATAAATGTAGACGTCACCTACCACAGTGTAGTTAAATAACAGTTTAACACACAGTTTACACAAGTTTTAGGACCAATAATAAACCATGCACAGCTAGGTCCCATTGCACAGCATTTGACTACATGTAATGAGCCTTGAGGTCACAGGGGACCACTGAATCTCACCACTTTCTCTTATTCTCTGGTCATTCAGCCCATTTGTGTACTTCCTGTGCTCAGATAAGACTTTCAGAAGAGGCTTTATCCCAGTGCTAGGATGTGTGACTGAGCAGCCAAGCATCCCAAGCAGAGACGAGCATTAATTCTCTTAAGAAGCTGGTTTTCTACCGTCAACTAGCCCAGGCCATGTTGTGAGCTATTTGCAGTCCGTGCATGTATACGTGAACATATATATGCCTGCTCAGGCAAATGTGAAAGTGGATGATGTGTGTCCTGTGATTGCAGACTGGAATGTGTTTTGTGTTAGCAAGCAGAGCATAGTCATGGGTCAGCAAGTGCCTCAGTCAGTCACACATTTCCTCCCTCCCTCTTTCTCTCTCTCTCCAGGAACTGGGCAGCTTGCCTGCTAAGGGGAGTGGTGAGGTTAACACCATCTTCCAAAGAATCACTTTACTCCTGTCCTCATTGTCCTTCAGTATGTAGGGAGGCCATTCTGATTAGCTGATGGGTCGGTGTATGAATGTCTGTTTTTATAATGATGGTGTTGCTTACTCAGTATCATTCAAATGTCAGGGAAAGGTTTATACATTAAAGGATGTTTTCTGCTGATACATAGAGGAAGCAGTGATTTCCTCCCCAGCCCCCTTCTTGCACTAGATCTTTCTGGGTTCCTCAGATCTACTGCTGAGGCTTAAATGCAAGAATTCAAGTAGAGATCTGTTATATGGAGATCTCAGTGCTTATGATAGGTATCAAAGAGTTGAGGTGTCAAACATTTATAGAAGATTGATGTGATTCACACTGGTAAGAATGCGCCCCTATGGACTCGTCTTTGGAAGGAGGGAGCTACAACCCTCATCCACCACAGGCATGGCATCTCTCAGGTGGCCTTGGTATGCCTCGGCATGCACTGAGTCGGGTCAAAAAATCTCTGGAAGATGGTTAAGATTAATTTGATTTTGAAAAAGTGTTGTTCTTTCATGCATGGAAAACACAGATATCTAGATGTCAACAAGATGTGCTCAGTACCTGCTATGTGAACTTGTGGTATTCGCTGACACATCTGAAAAATGTGGTTTATGATATTTCCAGCGTTTAACCTCTGTTACAGTTAGGAGACATGGGCGTAAGCAGAACAGGTTTCTGGGATGAAAAAAGTCTCATGTTTCTGGTTGTCATAGTGCTCCAAGGGAACAGACTCAAGACCTTAACAAAACATATGACTTTAATTCCTATATAAAATTTCACCTCTTGAATTCTCTTGTTTTCTAGGGGCATGTAAGTGATCCACCTGTACTCTGTAGACCAGGTTTATTTGTTTCTCCTTGGTGGTCCTTTCTCTGCAGACTCTACTTCACTCAGCTGCTCGACAGACTCACTGCTTCTTCCTACTTTATCTCAAATAACAAACGGGGGGTTGGTGCTCCAGTTGGATCCATGTGGAGAGCTGGGGCTAGCTGAGAAGATATCAAGGAATAGCTGGCTGTGCTAATACTCTGCTAGCTTCCCAGCTAGACACAGCAGGATGTGCCACTCTTTGAAAGTTTGAACATTTTGGTTTATAACAGTAGTTGGCAGCCAGCGTATTAGGTACATTACCACCACCTGCTCCAGAATCTGGACTAGAGATTAAATCTGACTCCATACCCATTAATCCTGTCTGTCTAATAAACTTAAAGAAAACTCTACTGTTTGACCCATTTGGCAGGTTTATTTAAGTTTAACGTTCCTGAATGCTCCTGAACCACAGTCTTCCAAAGCTGTCTTTCTCGATCATATAAAGTGCAGTCTATAATTACATAATGCGCAATAGTTGCCTTAGCCAGAATGGAAAAAAAATATGTGCATATATCGGAAATGGCCAACCATCCAAAATGATTCAGAAGATATTAACATATTGAATTTCGGCAAAAAATCCACTATCATTCTTTTCTATAATATACTGACTCTACATAGGTACCTCACACACCCCACTTAAAAAAATTCAGCACTGCTTCCATATGACTTGTGCTGGAATTATCCAGACCCTGCTGTGATTGATTCTTTCATGTCACATATTCTGTTTTCATCCTTTCGAACAGTTGGTGAAGCAGTAAAGTCTCTTTGGATGAAGGGTTTGCGGTGAGGTAACTTGTGTAAACAGTGTTATCAGGCTGACGGCAGGAGGAAGTGTCAGTCATCAGCTGAGTGTCGCACTGGTATTTCTGACCACTGGATGCTGGACCCTCTTCCTTTTGTGAAACTCTGATATTAAAGGGGTCATGCACTGATGAGCATGTGTGCTTTATTACACACACAGTAAATTTTATTGCTTTCTAGTGTGGGACTGAGACAGTATGACATTCAGTTGAAGCATTAAGGGGGTATTTTTTCAAATTAGATTTTGAACTGCATAGATGTTCTGAAAAAAACACTTAATTAAAAAAAAAAACCTCTTTGGAAAGCCCTTTATTTTGGTGCAACTTTTAAGTAGTGACATATATTTCAGTGGGTCTGATTTTAAAACCTTTTACAGCTCTGAATATGTACTTTTGAAAGTTTATAACAACCTTTTATTAGCTACTGACTCTGGAGAATCCACCATTTTTATGCTTTTAAATCTCACAGCTGCATTAGACACAGTAGACCATATTATCATTTTCTCTTGCCTAGAGCTTTGTGTTAACATTAAAGGTATTATTTGTTTGACAGATGCTTTTCTGTTCACCTTGATGAGTCCCTCAGGGGTCTCAGACCAATCCTATTTTCTTTTTTATTCCCCTAAAAGTCCATTCTTGGTAAAACATGACTTCTTTTTCTGCTGTTATGCTGACAATACTCTAATTTACCTGCCTTCAAAATGGAAAGATACAAACTCTTTAAAACTATTGTTGGGCTTCCTCAAGGACATCAAAGCTTGGATGGCCTCAAATAAAACTGCAGCCCTGATTTTTGGATCCAGTGATACCTATGATGCTCCTCATATGGACCTTGTGTGGTCCCTGAAACTAAAATCACCTGGAAAAAATAAAGGTGTGACAATGGACAGTGATTTGTGTGAGTGAAATGGAGGCCTTTATCTAAGGATAAGTTTTTTTTATTATTATTTAATGATTTATGAGTTATACATGCTTTCATCTTGTCCTGGTGTGACTTGCCCCTTAATGTTGGACCTCTGTCTGACGCTTGTAGTTTGTCCAGAATAGCACCTTTCCCCCTATACTGGCCTCCCTTCATAGACTTTTTGTATGTTTTAGGATTGATTTTAAGATTTTATTGTTTGTTTAAAAGTCCATCACATATCTACAACCTTTCTCTGTCCTTCTCATATCCCTGCAGGGTTCCTCATGTCTGCTGCGTTTGTTTGTACCAAGGTCTAGGTTGCAGTAGTAGCCTCCAAACTCTCCTTGCCTTTTATGTGCTATGCAGGCCCTATACTGCCTGTTTTTAAAATCAAGTCTCACTTTTGGCTTTCAGCTCATTATAAGAGTTGCCTTTCTTTGCCTTTTTTCTGTTACATTGGTCTTTGTATTTTTCTTTACGTCTGTTTATTAATTTTTCTGAAATAATATATTGAGCTGAAATTAATTTAGCCTGTCGTAACACCCCTATGCACCTCTAGGCCACTTGTTACTTTACCTTTGAACTCATGAGTCACCTGGCTAGGTCAGCTTCAGATATCCACTTTATAGCTTGCTGGCTTTGTCCACATGTTAAGGTCATACGTGACACACACAGCTGCAGGGCTTTTAAGCCTCAGTCAGGGGCTATCAGCTTCAAAGGAAGCAGTGGCCAGAGGTTGACCTTTTTATTCCTCACCCACACAATTACACCTCCAAGCTTGAAGCCACATTGGTCTGGGTCTCCTCATACAGGAACAGGAATTAGCACCAGACACCAGCCCAATATTAGTGAATTTGTGAAGTGGCTGGTGGATTTTCTCAACCTACCGATGGCGAGTGGCATTTAATGGAGTTGTTCTCAAGTGACCCGTGGCAGAAATATGTTGTCTAGTCAGCTGTAAACTTTATCGAAAGAAGAAGGATATTGCTCCTAACCTAAGCTGATGAAATATTTTAGCAACAGTGTGGCATTATATTGAGGGTGTTAAGAGATCAGCATTTGTCAGTACACCAAAGCAAGAGACAACAACCCAGGAACCAAAAGTTAAAAGCTGACAGTGAGGAGTTACGTGACTAGCTAGTTTTTGATGAGAGTAGTTAAACAATGTTTCAACTACTGTCGGTGGCACACTTTGGTCAGCAGCGAAACAAGGCAAAGCAAGGACCATGAAGTCTCCACATGCCACAAAGAGTTGATTGATACAATGTGTGTGTGGTAGATTATTTAATAGAACAGTATGTAAGGGTTTAATATCTAGTTGTGATTATTTTAACTGATGTTGCACTTGGAATATGATTTGTGTTATTAGAGATAATGATGCACCTTATATCATTACTCTTATTTTCACTGAGAAATATATTAAAGTGATGATTTATTTTTGTGAGGATCTGCACCAAACAAATATATTTTCATAAATTTGTAAAATATGATGTGTAATTAGTTGGTTTTTTTTTCTAAAGCAAGAAAAATGATCACTGGGGGAATAAAAATCTAATTTCCAGCACTGCTTTATAGCCTGTAAGCTGAGGGTCACCATCGCTGCAGATGAGCCGTGGCAGCTTTGCAGTGCCACCAAATTAAGCAAAGGTCAATGAGGTCACACCTGGCAGGCAGCCTGGCTTCATGACATCAGTTGTGTAGTATGTGGTGTATCAGTGTGTGTCGGAGGCTGAAATGGAGAGAGGCAGAGAAGCTGCTGAGGATTAATGTTATTGAATTCTGGTGGGAGAGATTAATGGAACAGTGGTTTCATTAGGATCAAGAGCATAAAACTGTATTACTGTATCCTCCACTAGAGAAAGGGAGAGTGGACTACAGTGATAGTATAGAGCTTCTTACAGTCTCCTCTTAGAACTGTCCAATAGTTTATTCATGAATCCTACAGCCTAGCCAAAACAAAAGACAATTTTCCTTTCCATACTTCTTGCTTGAGGAGTTTGAGATGGAGGTAAGAACTGTAAAAGATGAGACAAAGCAACAAAACTCCCTTCAGGACACCAGCAACACAGCCACCCTAATTTTATCATTTTTTTTAGGGTGGGGTCACACTTGGACCTTTACAGCCTTCAAAGCAAACTCAGTTTGATGACTCAGCCTTTTTTGTGCATGTGTGAACACACCAACTGGACTCAGACCCCTTTTAAAGCGAACCAAACTCAGACCACCTCCCGCGTAGTGTGAACACAAACGTACCTGGTTCACTTCACCTTTTTGTGCTGTCACCACCCTTAGAGCTCACTGGAGAAAGAAACAAAGAGTAGACATAAAGACAGATGGAAATGCAAAGAAACACAAGGAGAGTGAAAGGACTCAAAGAGAGAGTGGGAGAGAAATGAGTAATAAACTCTGTGTTCCTCCTACATTGTGTGCAGTTAAACGTGGCAGATCTCCAGCCTGCTTTCACCCTGATGTCATCTAACATATCTCTGACCTCAGCTAGCATCCTGCCTAGCAGCGTAACACCAAATGGTATGGCAGCCAGATGACTGATTTGTAAAACTATCCAATGATGTAGTGCTTTTTTTGTGTGTGTGGAACCTTTCTCACCATACATGGTCACAGTAATTTGTTGGAGGGGAGAAACAAAAGTACGAAAAACATTGTGTGTGTGTGTGTAGATTGTATCAGATCCTGTGAGATCAGAAAATATTATTCAATTTTTCATCTTAAGGGAAATCCAAATTAGAAGGCATCTCATGTGCAAAACGAAATGTACTTCTTCCGCAGACTTGATGAAACAAAATGTGCTGTCTCTGTGCACTGAGGATTCTCAAGTGTCCGTCAGTGAGCACAAACAGCACGGCACTGTCTGCACTCTGTAAACATGAGTGTTTTCAATGACAGTTGCGTATTTTGTATCTGCTTTCTGGTTTGCACATGCAGTTGAGTCAAGCGTGTTTTTGTTTTCTTTCTTTTTCATTTTTGCTGCAAGTGTTTGCCATCTGAGCTGATTAGCTGTTGGAGACCTACACACACACACACACACACACACACACACACACACACACACACACACACACACACACACACACACACACACACACACACACACACACACTCACAGGTATACACTCAGGTAGAAATGTAAAATTATTTCCATTATCAGTGGCATATAATGCGGATCACATTTTCCCAAAAAGATGCAACTTAAAACATCTAAAATGTTTTGCCCCAACTAAAAGTCCACAGCCCAAAGATATTCAGTTTACTGCCATAGAAACTATAAATTATCCGTGTTTTAAGAAGCTGGAGAAAATAACTAAAATAAAATAAAGACAGCTTTATTTATGTTGTGCATTTCATACACAAGAGCAACCCATTGTGCTTTACATAAAAACACAATATTAAACAATAAAATTGGAACCATTAAAACACGATTTAAAAACAAGAAAACCAAGTACAGAAGAATAGAGAGAAAAAAAGCTTGTCTAAAATAGAGCACAAAATGAGAGTGCAGCTTAAAATAATGGTTTGCTTTAAATTTATTAACATGCAGTGCAAATTATTTGTGAATCTTAACATTTTTGTCAAAAAATATCAGAATGAATAGGTAATTTAATAGCAAAATACTCTTGTCATTTTTGTTCTAATATGCAGGCGCACACTCTACTCCCCTTGTCTCTTGCCAGTCTGTTTGTATATCTTCCTTCATCCTTTTCAAAACTCATTTTATTGCACACATTTATTTCTCCTGTCTTGACCCCTCTACACACACCTTCTTACACACCCCTCCTTCTTCCTGCCTCCTGTTCTCCCTGCTCTCTCAGTCCAGTCCCATTCAACTCAAATTTCCTGTTATACTCGATGAAAGGCATTGCAGTTTGTCTGTACTCACAGCAGACTGACTGTATCACTGCACCACCAGTCCAATCCATTGGTCCTTTTAAGGAAATTTATCCAAAGAGCCACTGCTACATCAGAGAACATGTTAAGCAGATGATTTATTGCGGTGCCTCCTCCTTTATCTCAGCCCCTGGGTTTTACTTGGCCTGCACGTTGCACACTCTCACGACTTGAGTCAGCATTTGTGTTTATAGACTGCTAGGGAGTCATCTGGACCCAGATGTACTATTGTTTTACTGCACAATAGAGAACTCTGGGAATTGTAGGCTCTTTTATTTTAATATAATCACACCACACCTTGTTAAACAACCCAGACAGATGAAATGATCAAGTCCGTCAGTGAAGCTGCTAGACCGTGTCATGAATCAGAGTGCTCATGTTTACATTACTAATCCTCACTGCACAATGGATCTGTGTTAACCGTGTCACTCATTAGACCTGGACAGTGTGCTGGAGAGGAGATAATGCCAGCTGAGTGGCAACAACTCAGGTTTTAACAACGTAAGCCTCATGCTATTTAGGTTATGTCTGTATACCCTGAGAATCTGGGTGGATTAGGAATTAGGATTATGCTATTGTAAATCATATATGTTCTCCAAGTGTAGGTGTATGCACTTGTTGTTCAGTTTGCTTTTTCAGTTGCAGTTAGTTTAGCAAGTTAAGTTTTAGTTCAGTTTTTTATTTAGTTTTAGTCTTAGTTTTTCAGGTAATACAAGGAAAACCTTGATTTATAGAAGCGTTTTGCACCTGAACTTTTTCTTTCTACAGTATACAATCATAAATTGTTCGTCAAGCATCTTCTTCTTGTGTGTTATGCGACAGCTGGCATCTGTTATGCTGCCACATAAGCATTATCTGCAATTAGGTTTAATTTTAGATTTGCATTGTTCATTGTAGTTTTTAGTTTTCCTTTTTTTTAAAAAAAAAGTCTCATTTTTATTTTTCTCAGTTCACTGAATTATTTTTTCATTGCTAGTTTCATTGCTAACTATCTCTAATCTTTACCTTGATGTGTGTCTGCATGTGTCTGTGAAGCTGTTTGCATTTGCATGTGGAAGTACTGCATGTTTGCGTATAGGTGCTCATTATAAAACACTGACAGTGTGATGTCTGTTGCTCGAGGGCTCACAGTGGAGCGAGTGCTGATTCAACAGCAGCATGACTTTAAACTCACTTAGCTGGTTTCACTCTCTGCTATGAGTGGTGATACAAGGACTCCAGGACAAACACACAGCTGAGTTCGACAGTTCACAAAAACAAACACACAACCCACATTGATATCTGTGAGTGAATGGACAGCTGCTTTGTGGGGGTTTTGGAAAAACCAGCACACACCACTGAAGTACTGTATTCACAGAGAAACAGACTTGCATACTGTATATGCTCACTTACAGAAAAAAAGGAAATGGTATATGAGTCACTGGTGTACATTAGGATCAGTGCAGGATGTGTTTTTGAAGGGAATTCAAGCGTGAAACAAAGGATTAGGGATTCTTGTATGTGTGTGCGTGTGTGTGAGAGAGAGAGAGAGAGAGAGAGAAAGAGAGGGGGCGAGAGAGAATGGATCTATGTGTGTTAATGCAGCCTGTCATTAAGAGTTGGGTTTTGTGCAGATGTGGCCTGGGGGATTGTCCTCTTTTAGTTGAAAGAGTTGAATAAAGCTACAAATCTGTTGGATGTATTAGTGAGTTACTTTCCTTTTGTTAGTTTAATAAATAACATTAACAACGAAATTTAGGCACAACTTTGTAAGGTATAGCTATTTTAATAACTGTTATAAGTGTTTGGCTGAGGTACTTCCCACTGGATGAGAATTCACTTGTGGTGGCAGAGGCATCATGTGACTGATGTGCATGTGGTGACTCATGTAGTTTAGAAAGAAGTTATTTTCTAGTTTTACAATTTATGGATCTCCCCTGAACACCTCACATGCACTTTTGGTTGCTATGTGGCTGCACACAGAGAGGCCTGTCGTCAGCAGTTACTAAAGCACGCAACTGAGACAGATTTTATCCACCAGGTGGATCAATTAATCGATTAGTTGATTGTGGGGGGTCTGATGAGTCATCAGTGTCATTTTTCAAGCAGAAAAGACAAACATTGCTTCACTCCAGCTATATTTGGGATTGGACTAAATAATCAATTTCACCCCGGATGAATTTAGGAAATTGCGATGGACAATTTTTAACCATTTTATGACATTTTACACACCAAAGCATTTATCTATCAGTGATGTAAAATAATTATTTTTTTGCTCTAGTTTACACTCAAGCATAGTATTTACGTAAAATCATGTTTATTGTCAGGTTATTTTATGTTTCTCTTTGAATGAGCTCTGTGAAACTGTATGTGAATCTGTATAATTACTGTTGTTTGTGTGACTGTGCACGCTGTGTGTGGTCCTGAAAAGTCGATCTCTTTGTAGTTCTCATCCCACATTTTACGCCTCTGTCTCCTAGTTAAATGAAGGTGTTGCCCACTGAATAACATGTGGAGAGACATGCAGGTTTACCTTCAAAAGTATTACTCAGCTTGTTGACACTTCCCACATTGANGTGTGTGTGTGTGTGTGTGTGTGTGTGTGTGTGTGTGTGTGTGTGTGTGTGTGTGTGTGTGTGTGTGTGTCAGTCAGTGGAACAGGTGTCAGGTGGAGTGACAGGTGGCAGCTGGCAAATTGGAGGATTTCCTCTTTTTTAGCAACGCCTGATAAACCCTTACTCACTGCACCGTCCATTCACTGACACTGTAGATTTCAAACCAGGGCTGAACAGTTAAACTTATATGTTGTGTTTTTACTTTCTTTGGTTAATAATAAACCATATATATCATAATTTGAGTGTTATTTGTAATGCCCTATGTGAGTTGATTTTGAATCTCAAGCAGGCCTTTGTCTGATTGTTTTCACTTTTAATTAATGTATTGATTTTTTTTCAATAGATCAAATGATTGTGACATCTTGCCAGAGCCAAAATAAATATTTTTTAAAACTTTTGCCTGAAGTGAAAATGAGTAAAATCCTCATATTTCAGAAGCTTTAACCACAAAATATAAACGGAAGATTTACATTATTTTTCAAGTAGTCAGAAAATAAAAGGATAGAAAACAACTTAAAAAATCGTCTGTCTAAATTTAACTTAATTGTTTCTCAGCATTTAAACAAATCATGTGACAAAGAAAAGGAAGGAAGAGAGACAGGCAATGAAAGAGAGAAGGAAAAGAGGCTAATGGCTAATAGAGGGTTAAAATAAGGGAGAGGAAGGAAGGGAGGGAGTGAAGGCAATAGAAGTGTGTTTTCCACATCAGTCCTGTCGGAGGGGATTACCCCCGTGGGAAAAGACTCCTGTATCATCAAAGAGCTGACAGATACTGTACAACTACCACTGTCTGCTTTTTAAATATCTTCCTTTTCTAAAAATCTAATTTTCATTGTCACCTAGCTTTGGCGGTTCAGTTGCTCATTACAGACTCAATTAAGTCACAGATCAATTTTGCCTCCTGGCATGCTATTGTTTTTTCACAAAGCTTTACATGTGCTGTTTTCCAGGTCACACGTACACACGCACACATGTTCTCTCTTTTTCTTCTCTTCTCGTGTTGATCTGGAGTCAATCAGGGTCATCTGACCTCCCTTGGCCCCCCTCTGATTAGTAGCCCTTATTATCTCACTCCATTAAACTTCCATGAATGGTTGAGATAGCAAGAAGTCAAGGACCCAGCTGTCTCCTCTGTAGTCTAATCTACAGATCGTCATCATGCTCGTGCTATGCCTCAAGTCAAAAAGTAGGCGCATACTCTAACCTAAACACCACCTCCCACTCTGTTTGTTCTGGAAAGCAACATACATGCATGTCATGTACAGTACTACACTTAACTGAACCACTGAAATAGACACAATGGGGATAAGTGTGTTTAGAGTGACTTCAGCATTGAGCCAAAGCCTTCTTGTTTGTTTTCCTTTCTTAAACTATTTGCTTTGTGGGAGGACAAGACCCGGCTGGGTGTGTGCAACAACATCAGGTTTCAGTGTGGAGATGGACACATGAGTGGACAGGAGGTGGTGATTACCCCTTTCAGTTGGCTGAGACACATGTCATTTAAATGTACCTTCAACTGAGCGTTGTTTGGTGAAGTAAAAGAAACTTTATCAAGTGTTGAGTGTGGTGTAGATTTAAGAAAGAGACTCAGATTCCTGTTTGATTAAAAGAAAAAAATCTGGAACCACACAATAGTTTTTAATTGCTGAATGTTGATTTTTCCTTTGTTTGGAATTCATTAAATCGAACTAAAACTAACCTATTGTTTAAAATCCCTGGACTGCAGTTTAAGGCTCGAGGACGCAGACAGAAAAATAGATGGAGAGAAGTGATGGAGATACACCATCTGGCCTGAAAAGTTAATTGAGTTAAAAATGTTTTGCTTCTCCTTTGTTGTCCCCCAATATTCTTATTGCCTCTCAGAGACGTGACAGATCCTTGCACTCACACTGACAATCAGACAGCAGGTTTCCTCTCACTGCCTCACGGCTCCTTCTTTTTTCTTTCATTTCTTTTTTTATTTCTTCCCTCAAAGAATTTACCATGCAGACAAACACACACTCACACTTCACCAACCTCGTGAAACAAGGGTCTGATTGGATGATGCTGGGCTGTCATTACTCTGCCCTCCCTAAATCAATCCTTCTCACAGCTGCTCAGGCTGCCACCTCCCTTCTTATTCCTCGTCCTCTCCCCTGTGTTTCTTTTCTCTCTAACCTGTCTGTCCAGTGGAACTAGTTTCTCTAGCAGTATGTGGACCTTGCCCTCTTTAACTCTGCTCTGTTTTCTTACATTCAAAAAAAAAATGGAATAGGGCTGCAGAAGTTGAGTTATAAAAATAAAATGCTAATTTGAATGGGGATATGCACCAGTGCAAAAAAAGTTGAAAATAAAAGTGATGTAACAAATATCTAAGGTGCACTCTGTGAAACTGAGTGAGAACTATCTCTATTTTTAATTGAAATGAATCATCCTGTTTTTAAAGTGGGTCATTGCAGTATGTAAAAACAACAGGCTGCAAATAGTGTAGTATGCTAGTTAATGGGACTATAGAGCACAAATAAGAAAATACAGCAAATAAAGATGTATTATCTTTATTTTGTGGTAGAGTTTTCACTATGCTTATGGATCTAATGCACATGTGTGGCAAGTACATTGTCAAATAAAACAATTTTTTTTAAAACAGTTGATTCCAGACACTAAACCAGGCCAAGTGTTTTCCATTGAAAACATCCTCAGCTTGATTTAGAAAGGAAATTTGAAAAACTTATAACTGCTGGTGCACATATGGACTGTCAAGTGAGGCTCACAGCAAATTAACACTGGGATCTACTGGTAACCTCATTTACCCTCGATAAAGAAAGAAGTGGGTTTCGTCTCATGGCGTGCTGTGAACTGAACTCTACTGTGTAGTAATAACACATCGAAAGATTTGGGGCTGTATACTTAGCTTTTAATCTTTTTGATGGAGCGTTGTGATAAATTTTTCTTCTCCTCTTGGCTATCGGCCACGCAGGGTAGATTAAGTGGAGGATGGATGGGATATTTCAAGCCAAAGAGGGCTCCACTTTTGCAGAAGTCATTGTGTAGGCGTGAATCAATATAGAGTGGTAAATAGAGTTGGCTGACATGACATATGTTGTAGCTGAGAGCCTGCCATTGTTGATTTATATTCAGTTCCCTGATGGGTCGTGAAATTGATCAATTTATCAGCCAGGATCAGGTGTCTAATCAGATGTGATTTAATGTTTTGCATGTGTGCCTGCGTTAAATGTCTGTATATTAAGTATCAGATATCACCCCCCATCTGTGCATCTGTCGGCGTCTCGCTCTCTCTGTTTGAAGTGCAGCCTTAAAACTGTGTGTGTGTGTGTGTGTTTCAAGTGTAAAGGTCTCCACCAGGAGCTCCTTCCTGGTAACTCACAAACACAGCGTGTGTTGTCCCTCCCACCCGGTATCCACACGCATTCCTCTATTTAACAGGAAGGAGAAAGGAAACAAAGAGCCCACTTCCTGTATGTACCGCCAGTATTCTACACAATGGAGCAGGAAGTGACTGGCAACTGTAAGAGAGAGCAGGGAGTGTGAAGGAAAGATAAAGTGATCTCTCCGTTCTATAAACTGCACTTTCTTTCCATTCACCCCCTCGCTGTCATTTTCCATCACCCACTCAACATGTGTTTGTTTATTTTCTCAAGGGATAAAGTGCATCCTATTTCACTTACAGTAAATGCACACATTTCTCATGTTTCTCAAGAACTTGAAGTCTGGACCTCGTGCAATGTTTTTTAGGGAAAAATTTGTTTGTTTTGGAGTTAAATGTAATGAAGCAGACCAGAGCACATTTACAGCACAGAAAAGAAGAAACAGTGTTTGTTTTCTCTGGTTTCTCTTAATTTGGTCTCATTCTGTCAGTGAAAGTTTTGGGCAATCAGTCTTTTTCAGCTCATTTGCTCTCCGTGTGAGCCGACCCAGGAGAGTACTGCTGCTGTCACCATGGTGACCTTTTGCCTGGGACAGACAATGTCGGACAGCTGAGTACTAGTGCTGCAGGTGCTGGAAGCACCGCTTTAAATCACCACTGCTGGCCCGGCCAAATCAGACCGAGAAATTCACACGCTACCAAAAAAAGTAAAGAGAAAGCGGTCTTAATGTTGATAGTTAAACACTTGAATGGCAATAAAGAATAAGTATTCAGCGCTTGAGTCTCTGGCTGTGCTTCATGTCATTTAATAGTCAATAGAAGTAAACAGTTTTTTTAAAAACTTTTTTTAGTTCATCATGATTCATTGTCTCTTCCCTCCAACCCCGTCCACTCTTTACGATTGCAGGCCACAACCCTCCCTCGGTTTGTCTCTAGGGAGGCAGATCTTTGCTTGCCTCATAACTTCAAAGTATCTGCCCCCTCCCCCTTCCTATTTTTCCTGTCTACCTAGTGAATCCTTCTCTTCCTTTATTCGTATTCTCTTCTCTCCACTCTCCAATCAATATTTTCTCTCTCTCTCTATCTTATCTCTCAGCACCTCCTCCCTTTCCTGCTCCC
>JANJYP010005172.1:0-14794 GCA_024605115.1 Rastrelliger brachysoma | reverse complement strand
TGAAAATTGTAGCTTATATTACTGATTTCATGCTGCACACCAGTTCACCTTTTATGTTTACTTTGAGCAGCACTATAAAAAGACAACATTGTTTAAATTAAGAATAACTATATTTCCTACTGCCGCTGCATCAGTTTCCCTGGCAATGGCTAACATATATATAAATCTCCTACCTTTTCCTCGCCCACTCAGGGTGTCTCTGTTGCCCCAGGTTACGAATCATAATTAGATTTCTCTCACTTCGTCCCATTTTTCCTCCAAAGGAAGTGTGATAGCACATCTGTCATGAGACTCAGACTTCTTCACTCTCGACAAGTTTGTCTGGGGACAGATGATCATGGTGATATTCATGCTCAAAATTAGCTCACCTTGTGTCACTGTTGCTGCTCTAACTTTTCTTTTTGTGAAAGTGTATGTCTATGTTTTATGCCTAGATGTTGAGTGGAGTATTTCAGATACTCAGTTAATGAATGACTGAATGAAAATATAGANGGTGATATTCATGCTCAAAATTAGCTCACCTTGTGTCACTGTTGCTGCTCTAACTTTTCCTTTTGTTAAAGTGTATGTCTATGTTTTATGCCTAGATATTGAGTGGAGTATTTCAGATACTCAGTTAATGAATGACTGAATGAAAATATAGGGGAAAGTTAAACATCATGTTCATTAGGACATTATGTCTGCATTGTTTAAAAAATAGTGATAGTTGCCAGTAAGAATCAATTACTAGCATAACTGTATACCACCATATTGAAAATGACATCATCATCACCTTTAACCACTTGCTCTAATATCCATAAGATCATTTTACTACTCATGTTTGTTACAATTTAAATATTTTTTTCATTCTTTTCTTTGGTAACTTGCTTTCTTATAATTCTAGTTATATGTGACTATACAACCATTTTTATATGTAAAGATTAGTGATCATTTTCCTTTACTTCCATTTTCTTAATTTTCAGATATTATCCTGAATTTCCGAACCACCTATGTGAGTCAGTCAGGTCAGGTAGTGTACGATGCCCGCTCCATCTACCTCCATTACTGCACCACCTGGTTCTTTGTTGATCTGATTGCAGCTTTGCCCTTCGACCTTCTCTATGCTTTCAACATCACAGTGGTGAGATTATTGTTGTATATATATGGAAGTATGCTGCTGTTGTACTTTCCATGTCTGCCTGTTTCTTTGCACTAACTTCAAGCTTACAGCAGCCAAAGTTTTAGTAGCGTTGTTGCCCCATGGCAATCAACTGGAGATTATCCTTACATGCAAGCACTTCACTGAGCATTCTTACTTGTTAGCTCGGCTAAGTTTCATCCTCCAGATAAATGCTAGTATCTCACATGGATTAGTCTTACTTTGCCACATGGCCTCAGCTGACACACAAATACATCTTTCTTACGGCATCCTTAGTTTTGTTTGTGAAAAAAAAACACTCAATCAAAGATAAATGAGGGAAGAAGGTGGGTGAAAAAAACAGGTTTAAAAGAAAAGATTATCCAGCATATACTGTATGTTTCCCATCTCCCTGTCCAGACCTCTCTGGTGCACTTGTTGAAGACAGTTCGCCTGCTGCGTCTACTGCGCCTGTTACAGAAACTGGATCGCTACTCTCAGTACAGTGCTGTGGTCCTGACCCTGCTGATGTCTGTGTTTGCTCTGCTGGCTCACTGGATGGCTTGTGTCTGGTACGTCATTGGACGAAAGGAGATAGAAAGCAGCGACCCTGTTACCTGGGATATAGGTAAGCAAATTGTGTTTATGTGTTTGACAGCTTCAAAACCACTGAATCAAGTCTATGATGCTCGCTCTCTCAGTCATTGGCTTTGCTTGGTGCTCTGGCTCACTTGGCTTGTCAATGTCTCTCCTGGCAACCCCGGTGGACTAGAGCAGCATGGTCTATTTGTCTCCTTAGTCCAGAGGAAGTGTAGGTCATAGAGTAATTTCATTTTATCTCCAGTGACATGTTATAGCACTGTCTATTATATCACCCATTACATGAAAGGAGAAAGAGTCATTCACTGATGCATAGCGAAAAATAAGAATGTTTTTTTTGGTAGTCACTGAAGACCGCCAACATTCATATTATCTAACCATCTTCTGACCTCATCCACCAGGCTGGCTTCAAGAGTTGGGAAAGCGTCTGGAAACACCTTACATCAACAGCACCATGGGTGGTCCCTCCATGCCTAGTGCCTATATCGCCTCTCTCTACTTCACGCTCAGCAGCCTCACCAGTGTTGGTTTTGGCAACGTGTGTGCCAATACAGATGCAGAGAAAATCTTCTCCATCTGCATTATGCTCATGGGCGGTGAGTTTTTTAATGACCACAAAAAATTCACAGACAGATGACAAATGTTCTCAGATCATCATAATATTACACTTCCTCCCACCTCCAGCCCTGATGCATGCAGTAGTCTTTGGCAACGTGACAGCTATAATCCAGCGTATGTACTCACGACGCTCACTATACCACACCCGAATGAAGGACCTAAAAGACTTCATTCGTGTGCATCGGCTACCTCAACAGCTGAAGCAGAGGATGCTGGAGTACTTCCAGGCCACATGGTCTGTCAACAATGGCATCAATGCCAATGAGGTTTGTCCAGAATCACAAATCAGCACTGACCTCATGGTTCATTTAGGTAAAGTAACCTTGTGCCTGTTGTGCTTTAAAAACATTTCAGCCCTAATAAGAAGCTTTGTAGTTCCAGTTTGCCTGTGTGGGCTAATGTTCTTTCCATGAAGAAAGAATACATTCTGAGTGGGTGCTGGTTTCTAGATTCAGAAATGCCATCTTTAAAATGTGGGTCGCATCTAATTCTCTTGAGTCTTATTCCATTTCCTTAAGTGGATGACACTTCATTGCAAATAGAACTTTTGTTAACAATGCCAAGTCTGATCTAGGAGAAGTTCCATGTAATTAAAAGGGCAGGAGGAGAAATACAGAGAATGCTCATTAACACCCTCGCAACTACCATCTGTAGATAATTAATTCACTGTTGACAGATACAGCCGCTGGTTTCTGAGAACATGCTGGCTTTAACACCTTGTGTCTGTTTGTATTGCACAGCTTTGCATACCATGTGAGTGCATCAACCTTTAAAAGTACAAGTTACTTTTTTTGTTCTCGTACTGCATGTACTTGCTGTGGTAGATGCATTCAAATCCTCTGGGATAATAAAAAATAAAATAGTAGTACAGTACCTTAAAGTCAGATAAATATTTTTCACTTGAGGGAGTTTCCCTTTTAGAGTGTTTCCAGGCATTTGATTATCCACATTAGTTGTCATTTTGCTTCTATCACCTCTTGACAAGAATATCCAACTAAATGCAAGGTCCCTCTGCTGGCCTACATAAATCTGCAGAGCTGGTTCTTATTTCCTGCAAGTCTTTTGGCAAGGTTTTTCAGTCAACTGTCTCAACTCTGTTTGGCTGCCTTTGTTGCATGTCGTGCCCCTCTCTCGACCACTGTTTCATGTCTCCCTACAAATGAAACCCATAAGACAAAAGTGTTTCTCATTGTATAACAGTATACTGAACAGATCCAGTGTGACACTCATAGCAGATTGCAGCTGCCGCTACTGCCGTGCTGATGTGCTGATGTGCTGCTTTAGCTACGCAGTCAGTGCAGAAAGAAGGTAGTGTGTTGGATTTCACTACTGACCTTTATTAGATCACATGGAGTCATTTGATTCAGTGTTAATATAAAAATATTCCCCAAAATAGATCCAGAACCTATAGAGTATGAAATCTCAACTATCATGATAAGAAAACTTGGTCATTTGAACAAGCTTTTATTCACCTTAAAAGCTCCACCTACAGAATGTCAGCAAAACCGTCAACAGAGAAATCATTTTAAGATAAGACAGTATGCAGTCTGTTGCTTTAAATGTCTGTATTGTCTTTAATATTTTTTGCCAGCTTGTAGATAATAGTTTTTGGAACATGTAGTCGACACAGTGGTGAAACACATGATATGTATTCATGTTCATCAATAAAAATGAACACTTAGAGAGGTGTGGGTATTTTTTATTTTCTGAGCACTGTAGCAGACTGGACTATCAGATGTGTTGCAACAATTATTTAAGTTTTAATATTTGCCATCCTTTCGCTCAGCTGCTGCACGACTTCCCAGACGAACTGCGAGCTGACATCGCCATGCATCTGAACAAAGACATCCTGCAGCTGCCTGTATTTGAGCGAGCCAGCAGAGGGTGTCTGCGCTCACTCTCACTGCACATCAAGACCTCCTTCTGTGCACCAGGGGAATATCTTATTCGGCACGGAGATGCTCTACAAGCCAATTATTTTGTCTGCTCGGGTTCCCTGGAGGTTCTGAAAGATGGCATGGTTCTGGCAATCCTAGGTCAGTGTGGTCTCAACTATGAAACATTTCCTCTTAGAAATTGTCTTGCACCTTGTGTAACCCATCTGTTTAACCAAAAATCGATACAGGCAAAGGTGACCTTATTGGGGCTGACCTCCCAGAACATGACCAGGTGATCAAGACCAATGCAGACGTGAAGGCGCTAACCTACTGTGACTTGCAGTACATCAGCGTTAAAGCTTTGAGGGAGGTCCTGCGGCTGTACCCAGAGTACGGCAGCCGGTTCAGCTCTGACATCCACCACAACCTCACCTACAACCTGAGAGAAGGCAGTGAAGTTAATGTAAGACATTTACTACTAAAACAGAGAGAACTTTTCAATGTACCATTTTTTTCAATTTCCTTTCTTCACGTAATAGACACATACTAAATATAGAAAGTGTATGTAATCCCTTGTTAACTATGACTTCAATCCCTGTAGGGAGTAACAAGGTTTCCATGGTCCCCCAGGCAGTCACAGGTATGTGTGCCTCACTAATATAATTACATATACCTTGATCTGCTTGATACATCTAGTAATCTGTTATACTACATTATCAGTCATGAGGCATTATACTAAAAATGTAGAATTGTTATGTTAAATGTGCAAAATGGCACATTAACTGCCGAAATTCATTAAAAAGAGAGACATAAGTGCAAGTGCATAAGTTAGCTCAAGGATCCTTTGCTGTAAGAGGCTTTATGACTACAGTATAATCAAAAGCATCTGCAACATTTGATAATTCAAGTTTATGCACTCAGCTATAATGTTCAACCTGTCTTTTCTAATACTAAATTCAGGTGGAAATGACACTTTTTTAAATGAAAGTTTATCAGCTCTTTCTTTTTTGCTTTTGGTTGCTGGTCTGTTATGTCTAGTATGTCTCTTACATCGTAAATCAACACACCCTACACACATTTTGCCATATTTGAAACAGAAAATTAAACACCGGGAGAGTCACATCATGATTTCTATATGTTTAATGTCCAGTTGTGAATTGATGTGGTGGTTTGGTATATTTTTCAGCAATACATATAACTTTCCAACCCTCTTTTCCTTAGGGTCAAGTTTCTTTGGACCATAAACTGCCCTATATTATTGAGGCAGATGACGCAGAACATGGAGAAGACATGAGACACTCTCAGGGGAGGAGAGTGCCTTTGTTACATGGAGTGGGCAGCCCTGTACGTCAGAGTTGCCTCAGCACCCTGTTAGGAGAGGAACTGCGCCACATCAACGCCCTGCGTCTTTGTCGGTCACCTGTTCAGGGGGGGAGAGGCCAAATCCCTTCTCCTAAGCCATTCATTAATGAGGAACTCAGTCAGTCTCCATTACCCAGTCTTAACAATAACTCAGATTCGAACCATCGACCAGCCAAGCTGCTGATGCCATCCTTGCCTTGTGTTAGTCCGCTGAGTCTTAGCCCGAGGTAAACCATTCAACCTGCTTCATCCAAATATGAATTGTAATCAGTTAACATCTATTTAGAGTTATGTAACACTGAATTGTGTCTCTGCCAGGGTCGTGGATGGAATTGAGGACAATGGTCACACATTTCAATTTAATGTAGAGCAGAGCGAGGCAAAGACTAATATAACAGGTAAAGTCTCTGGGAACTGCATGATGGATAAAAAATGAATTACTGAATTGGGACGGCAACAATCTTGATTAAAAACACTTTTGAGGATGGAAAAAAATATTATTTCCCATTCATTTGCCGTATAACATCTCATTAACCAGTGAATGGGGTAATCTCAATTCTTTTTTTTTTGTGTGTGTTTTTTTTTTAAATCCCTTTATCAGACCGGCTCCAGGTGAGTGCTAACCTGCTTCTGGAGACTGAGGAAGTGAGACAGAATATCAGCAAACTAAACAAAGAGGTATGTTCAATATGGAAAATATAAAATAAGTGGTAGTAGTGTATATTGGTGCATTTATCTTTTGATTTCAAATCAAAAATTTTAATAAATTAGGCTACATTTCTTATGCATATTTGAACTTGTAAGTATTTTAGCAGCTTCTGGGGCACATGCACAATTAACATACCCCACGTGCAACACAAATTTAATGTTATGTGTGAAGGTGCTATAGGGATGACAACTTTTTTACTGAGACTGTTATCACAGTCTAACTTTAACTGCAGTCTTCAAGGCAACTGACTTTTATACTTTGCTTCTGGGTGTATCTCTGATTCTTGTAATTGAGAAGTTTTACATTACTCACATTATTAAATTTTTGATATGTCCTAAAGCCAGCTTTACTTTTTCTTCTCAGGTGAACAACCTAAATCAAGAAGTATCCAACCTGGCCAAGGAGCTCCACGATATAATGCATTTCCTACAGTCCCATATGGCCATGCTCCATCATACTCCTCCTGTCTCCACATTTTCCTATGGCATACAGATGGTTCCCAGTCCCAGTGTAACTGCTTCCAGTGACTGGCAGCCCCATGTCCCTTTAAATATAGCCACTGGACTACACCTCCATCATGAAGCAATTAGTCATCCCGCCAGAAATGCGTGGGGCTGCAGTGGAATCCCCTCTCAGGCCAGAAGTCCCACCTTGCTGCATTCCTCGAGCCCCATGTCATCCTGTTTACACCTGTGCTGTGCTGATAGAGAAGGGTCTACAGCTCACAGGTTACAGAGCCAGTGTGGCCCCTTTCAAGCCTCCAGAACCACTCCAAACTCCCCTTTCATGGCCCAGTCCCATGCCCAAGGGGGTCCATCACTTCTGGGAATCAGTTCTGCCTTCAGTAGCTTTCCAGTTATGTGTCAGGCCCAACAGGTGGCCTACAATGCCTCTATTCCTACTATGAGCAACTCTCACCCCTTGTGTTCCCCAGTAAATTGCTCCCACCCTTCTTTAAGTGTTCAAACCAACTCTGATACCTCACATAATCAGACCAACTCCCACACACCCATCCATTCCTCCGTCACTCCCACTGGCCAACCACAGCTTCACACTGCGTTCAGCTCTCTCACCGCCTCAGGAGTCCACACCTCAATGTGCACAGGGCACAGCTACAGCCAACAGGGCTCTATCAGTGGCCCCAGACCAAATGACCCAACTGGGTCCAGTCCCATTCACCACACACAGGACATTGCATGTTCTTTGCTGGGGCAGGTAACAGACAGAGACTGTAGAGCTTCGATGTATAAAGCAGCAACTGATAGTATTGAATCTCAAGGTATGAGTAGCAGTACTCCAAATGTAGAAGTTCAGTCATCTCTCTCTGACATGCAGGGAATACAAACCCTACACTGATGACCTCTGTCTCTTGATGTGTTACTGTTTGATAATGATGACTTTTAATGATGAAAATACACTTAAGGTTGCATTAAATAAAATGATCCTTGTCCAAATGCACAAATTGCTGAAACTGCACTGCCACAACTAAATAAAACATTATAGCTTATAGCTTAAACCATAGTCCTTACTTTATTTAAACTAATAATATTGTACAGTAATATTGTTAAATGGAAGAGATTACTCCAATTACTGGTCTACAGCTGAGATCATGGCAAAGACATAGCATATACCTTAACTACTCTGTCTACTAGCATTTATAATAGCATTATTCAGACATACAAATAGATTTAATTTCCATCGTACTTGATTAAAAAGCAAAACTAAAACACTGATGCATCTGCACATGGGAGATTTATTATTTACATATTCTCTGATGTCATTGTGCCCAGGCTTGAGATGAAAACTATGACTTATGAGTTTACAGCACCACTCAGTGGTGATATGTGGTTACAGCAAAACCATTAAGGTATTTCACACAAACCGGTACTTGTCTGAGAAAAAATTCTAATAAGCACTGAGAGAAAATCTGGAGTGCAACTGAAACATAATCTCAAAAAAACTGCAATATTTTGCACTGGACATTTTGCAGGAGGGCGTGATTTGGATTATTTTCTCAACATATCTTATATTTTCATCTTTTTAAACACTCATGAAAATTATATATGAACACTTAGCAAACCAAAGTCTTTTGAGTTGAAGAGTAGATGGTACTACTTAGTAATGGATTATGACCTTGTTCTTCAAAAACGATATTCTATGTTATTTACGCTATCTAAATAGCTGGTGTGCTGTAGTTGTAACCTGTTGGAAGAAATAAAAGGCAGAAAGAAAACCTTCCAGAATCTCTGTTTGAGAGTATAAGTGTAACAGAAAGAAGGGGGAATACGATCCAAATACATAAAATATATCATATATGATTGAATATTGGTGCAACAAAAAGAATAATTCCTTGTTCATGTCACTTGTACTTTTTTTCTTTTGCTGTGCATTTGTTAATGATGGTTAATGAAGTTAATGGTGAATAATAATTCCTGACTCCATTTTAATGTTTACTGTGGATATAAGACACATATGGTCCTTTGAATTTCAACTTTGGACAATCAATGGCAAACTCATCTTACCATGACATCAAACTCTTCGATGCCAAAGAACACTATAAATCTCACTGAGCCCTAATGAACTAAATATCTTTTTCCCAAGAGACTAATTAGGCTTGTAGATTTGTAGAATTGCTCAACAGTAGCTTGAGCATTTTTCTACTTATGATTATCATACAATACCTGCATTTTAAGCTATTGGAGCTTTCTAGTTCACAAACACAACTATTTAATGTGGAGATTCAATAACAGCATAGTTTGGATTATGATAGCCCTCAGCGCCATGATACTAAACATGAAGTCTGACTCTAAAATGTATCATTCCACGGTATCTTAATCTACATATGCAGGCCGTATCATGTATACTTATTTTTGTCAATTTTTGAAGTGTTTCAGACTCAGAACACGGTTAGAGTGTCTGTCCAGTATGAATTTTGGACTTTTCAGATTGTTTTCTGTAATTGATTCATTAAGTTTCTGATATCAAATAAAACATGTATTGATAAACAATGGTAGGTGTATCAGTATTTGTGCTGATGCTTAAAAAACAAATTGAGTTTTATGTGTTCACATTTTATTACCCATTTTAAAATAGGTGATAGATAAAATGCTTGTGTTGGAGCTGAGTTCATGGATTTGCATTAAAGACATACTGTTGACATAAGCGAATATACAGTGTTGGAGAGTAACTAGTTACATGTGACAGCATTACATAATTTAATTACAAAATAAATATAACTGTAATCTGAGAAAAAATGTGTGATTAAATTACAGTTACTTATGAAAATGTTGATGATTACAAAGGGGGTTACATCTGAAGGCTGACTTTTAAGCCTAAGATTTTGCTCAGGAGGGTTTTTTTCCCCCCTAATTTCTTAATATTTAATATGCTACTGATTTTAATTCTTGTAAAAAATATATTTTATATTTTGTTTTGGTTCATTAAATGGTGTCATAGTACCAATTAAATCCATGCCAGATGATTTTTTTTAAATATAAAATCTGTATATTGTATTAAAAAATGAATGAATACATGCATTTTCAAATGAGAGATAAATCTTGATTCATAAGAAATGATCTCCTTTATGAATCATTGTAAAACACCTGAAGATAGATTTCAGTGGACTTAATAGGTACACCTACTCCAACAGCTGAAAACATGTTATAAAACAGGAAACATGCACCAGGAGATACTTACATATTTACATTTTGTATACCTTAACAGAGGAAATGTATCATGGCTAAGACACAATTCATAAAAAAAAATAAAAATAAAAATTATTTGTAGAAATGTTTATTCATGTGCAAATGAGATAACTAATAACATCAAAGTAACTAACTATCTATATATATAAGTTAAAGGTCAGGTAACTTTATTGATACCCCTAGGGGGAATTTCAAAATTGACATAACAACATTACCAAGTAAAGCAATAATAATAAAAAAAATAAATAAAACAAAATAAGGATTAAAAATAATTTATCCTCCCTTATAGATCAAATCAGTATCCATGAAAAACACCTGAACTTAGATTTTACTTGGGCTTAATGGGTATGCTCACCCTAACAGCTGAATACATATTAGAAAACACTTTGATAAAGTAATTAGTTACATTATACTTTTTAAATAGGGTACCTAGTAATGCAAACTTTAAAGGTATATTGATGATTAATCTAATATGTGTAAAATCATAAGGGGGTAAAAAAAAGACTAGTGAAGGCCTTACATATGCATCATGTGTGCTGCAGAGTGTNAATGCAAACTTTAAAGGTATATTGATGATTAATCTAATATGTGTAAAATCATAAGGGGGTAAAAAAAAGACTAGTGAAGGCCTTACATATGCATCATGTGTGCTGCAGAGTGTTGGTTTGCTCTGTCATTGGTCAGACACTCTCTGACAAAAAATGTGGGAGGTTCCCGGAAAATTTGCGAACCGGAAGGGAAGGCCAGAGACCAACAAGAAGCAGAAGAAGAAGAAGGAGAAGAAGAGCACAGACACCGATGAGACCTGCGAAAGAAGAGAAAGTATTGTAAGTGGAACATAACTTGAAATCATATATAATGTCTGTAAAGAGCTACACTGGACATACGTCGGACTTTTAATACTAGTCGCAGTCAAGATCCTCTGCCTGTTTTTTTTTTTTTTTGCTCAAGTCCGAGGCTTCAGTCGAAATGTCCATCAGAGGCTTTTTTTATAGCCCACGTAAAGACATAGAAAATACAAAAAAAATAGACAGAAATGAACACGTTCTTATATGACTATTTGTTGATCAGCATATGACATCGTTTTTTATTATGCCTGCAATCACACACACATAATAATAACAAGCCTTGAGTCGCTCAAATAGCAAACAGCTGACGACGAGGGGCCGAGAAAAGGAAAGTTGTCTAATGACGTTTTCTGCACTTGACTGCAACTAGCTGCTAACTGAGCTAATGCAAGCACATTTGTAAGCTTCTATTTAACATTGCTTTCGTTTTTTTTTTTTGTCTGTTTGCTATCGTCAATTTGCATTATGAAGCTAGTGCTAATGCTACATTTGCATTAAATGACAATGCTCAATAGTGGCCGTGAGCTAATGCATGTTAATTTAGTTAGTTAGCGCACTGGGGTTAGCACAAGTAGCACAAGTCACTTGCAAATGTGGTTAAAGTTGATAATGAATAATGAGGATTGCTTTGTTTTGACAGTCTACCAAACATTACCAGTTACAAACTAACATATCTCTTCACTAATAGTTTTTTTAAATAATGTTTTTGTTGTTTTGTTTACAGGTGAGGTTAGCTTGTGACTCTGCTAAAAGCTACTTGCAACTAACTTATGAATTTGAGCTTTACTTTAAAGTTGTGACTCATTGCTAACATTGATAGCATGCACCACTTATTTAGATCACTGCTATCCTCAATTTATGCTTCTGGTCAACGAATAATAGCTTTTATAAGTGAGACTCTGGAGTTTATGATTGAGTTAAAGCTATCTTTAATTCATGTGCTTTTAAAATTTAAGTGGTATTTTTTTGGACAGCTTTTGTCTCTTATTTGTTATGTCCAGATTAAATGTTTGCATACAACAAGCAACAAGTTTGTCTATAAGCTTTAAATTCAGACACACACTTGAGATAATTAGTAGGTTTCACAGGCCAGTGAAGCTTTGTACTCCCAGCAATCTCATTACATTAGGTATCATACAGGTGTCATTACTGTTTGGTACAGTTTCAGTACCTTAGGGTTAAAATGTTCCTGCACGTGCATGTCCTTACTTATAACAGCAGATGTATTCGCATAATCATCAGAGCTCCTGTTTATGACTTAATAAGGGGAACAGAGCGAGGACCTTTGAGACAGGGAGGATTTACAGTCGCTTGTTTGAGCTCTTGTTATGTTTATGGTGTATGGACATTGCCCTTTCTAAAATGGTGACACATCTTAAAAAAAAAAAGCACATGCACAATCATTGTCATGCCATTTTCCAGACATATAGATTCCTAGTGAGGGGCAAATTATGAAACGCTTATTTTTTGCAATTCATCTAAAACTAGCACACACACGGATTTACTGCAGAAAGGAAGAATGACTGAAAGTTGCCTCCTCTTTTTGTCTTTTCAAATATGATTAGACATGGAGGGGAAGTCTGCGTAATACTCAGCCTATACTGTGAGATTCCTCTTAAATGGTGCGCATTGGGAGGAGTAGATTTAGGTTAAGCCTCAGGATAACTGTTGTTGTTTTAACATATGAACTTTGTGAGTTGTTCTTTCTTTCATGGAGCACATGACGTGTTCTTACCCACTGGAAGTCCTCCATTTAGTTTGGGTGAGGTGGAGGAGGCAGGACATGACGTAAAAAGTATGCTGAGGTTGTTAAAATGGCTTTTTATTTTATGAGAAGGCACAACAAGTCCTGTTTCCCATTAGCTTCACAGTGGTGAGTTCAGGCCTTGTCAGAAAAATTGTGGCTTAGTTGACGTGCTGCATTTATGATAGAAACATCATCAACATGTCAACTTTCTTTTTGTGAATTCTCCGGAGGGTGACTTGCTGTATTCACACATGGGCTCAGTCGGACAATACGTGGATTTTATATGAGGGTAAAGTCTATATAACACCCGGTCCGGCTGGTTCGGACGTTTGCTGTTATCACATACAATATCACCTATGGGTACTTCACAAGAAATTAGTGTTATGGTGCGAGTGTGAAAGAAGCTCACGACCATTCTCGGTTTGGTCAATGAGCTTTAAATGTAGAAGTCACAAGAAAAGGAAGTGCCTGTGATTTCCCATTGCCCTTTTACTTACAGCTGGTGATGAGTATCCTGTTTGCTTTTCCTGAGTTATGTCACCAGTTTCCCATCCAAATTGTCACCGTCTCCAAAGCCATTCTTTATTAGAAACCTGAACCACACAGGAGACTTACCTTGGATCAAGAGCATTTCCTGTTTCATTAGAGATCTCAAGGATTGTTCTGCTTTTGAGCCTTTGTTGTCATTTGGGGGAATAAATGTCAACAATAAATGCTCTTTTTTTTTCCAGTAACGTTGTACGTCACAGTTTCACTGTACAAGGGGAATTTGCTACTTCCAGGTGAGAGTATGAACACAGTTGATCAAAAAAATAGATTAGCGTTGCAAGCCTCTCATATCAGAAACCGCCAGTTCATCCAGGACCCCACCCTCCCCTTCCAGTTGCAGCTTGTTTTCTTGGTACTGGTATAGCGACACTGGCCACTTAAGTTGTTACACCACTTCTCAAGAGGAATGTGTGACTGATTTCAAGTTTTTGCACAGTCATTACATGTTGGCCCACTGTGAAATATTCTGCCTGTTATCTGATTATTTTTTCTGTAATCAGTAACTGAGTTCCCTGTGAAGAAATTGTTCCGTTTTAAAGGCAAAAAAAAAAATACACGATGAATTATTATTTTTTTTAAAGGACTCATCTCACTAATTATCACACTATTCAAACAACTGATTAAGAAATTTGCCTTTTCCTGGAAACTAGACTCTTCACAGGAACTGAGATCTGTATATCATGTTGAAACTTTGAGGACAATTAATGTCTGAGCTTTTATCTGTTACTGAGAAACGTTACATTGGCATACCTCTGTTAATAATGAGTAATACCAGAAGGTATCACTTCTGGTTTTTTTTTTTTTTTCATTTCACTATGGAGCTGTACATGCTACATTACAACACAACGCAGAGGAAGGGGATCATTATTTGACCTTTCGTAGAGCGAACAAACAACGTGTCCATGAATTTGTCCTACTTATGTCTATGCATGCGGTTAGCTAGTGCTCACATTCATATATTTAGGAGCTCAATCCCTTACATGTGCTTGGATATTAATCTGGCAGCAGAGCATACAAGAGGTTCACTATGAATATTTCACAGACTGTCTCTCTCTTTCTGTGTAGTCTACTCTTGCTTACTGCCTCTCCCCCCCTTCCTCTGACCCATGTCCCACTGTTTCTCTCTCTGACCCACTTCCCTGCGGAGGTCTTTAGAGCCCATTAGGGATGCCATCAAAGCATCCGTTACTTGCTGCTTAAGATGTGTGCAGGTCTGCAAAAAAAAAAAAGCCCCCTGATTTACAAAAATTCGTCAGCTGCATCTAAGGTTCACACCATACTCTGTGTTTAGGTGTTGGTGCTACTGTTTTGGGAGTTAACTGTTATTATATCATCTGTCTGTCTTTTGTTTTTTTGCGTCTATTCTTTGCACAAAGGGTGTCATCAAACTCATAACAAATGTTCAAACCTGTAGACACCTAATCTGTGTTGCTACCTAAAGGGTATGTTATACGTTTCTGAAAGCTGTAATTCCTCCTGTGATGTGTTGCAGCGTAGTATTTTTGCGCTGTCCGAAACTGAAAATAGCATTCACAAATGCAAACGTAGCTGTATAACAAAACCCCCTTCCTGATATAGTGTAGATCTGTGTTATCTGCTTTCCAAAATCAGTTGTGAGTTTGCAAAATGATCCATTTGTGAAATTGTGGATGTGTGATTCAGT
>JANJYP010005163.1:0-13342 GCA_024605115.1 Rastrelliger brachysoma | reverse complement strand
CCTGTTTGCGGTCTTACAGAAGTTTAACTGTGGTGATAAATTTGTGTCCTGGGCTAAGCTCTTGTATGATAGCCCCCGGGCCAGGATACTTACTAACAAAACTCATTCTGATCCTTTCCGGCTAGGTAGGGGCACAAGGCAGGGCTGCCCACTTAGCCCTCTTTTGTTCGCTTTAGCCATAGAACCATTGGCGGA
This sequence comes from Rastrelliger brachysoma, assembly GCA_024605115.1. Lineage (NCBI taxonomy): Eukaryota > Metazoa > Chordata > Actinopteri > Scombriformes > Scombridae > Rastrelliger > Rastrelliger brachysoma. Next base: position 13,147 of record JANJYP010005163.1, on the reverse strand, counting down.
GGTCATCCGTTCGCATCCAGACATACATGGCTATGATACAGAGTATACAAAGAATAGAATATCACTGTAGGCGGACGATATTCTATTATTTGTTACGTAGCCTCGGACTACAATTCCTTTCATCTTGGAAATATTCCAACGGCTTGGCAGTTTTTCGGGGTACAAGTTAACTGGGGCAAAAGCGAGTTATTCCCTGTACAAGTCACGGATCAGGAATGGCTCAAACAATTCCCTCTCAGCATAGCGCTGGACAGCTTAACCTATTTGGGGATAGTGATTACTAGGAAATATAATGATCTCTACAAGGCCAACTTCCCTAACTAAGCAAGCATACAATTCTGGAAAACTCTCCCCATTTCTCTGCTGGGCAGAGTGAATGCTATTAAGATGATCCCCCCCCCCCCCCCATTACTTTATCTTTTTCAAAACCTGTCAATCTACCTTGCCAAATCATTTTTCATTAAATTGGATTCAGTTACTCTCCCCTTTGTATGGAATTACAAATCTCATAGAATAAAAAAAGACCATCTTTGCAAACACAAACCAAATGGGGGGTTGGCGCTGCCAAATTTTATTTTATACTACTGGGCCACTGGTATACGCTCTATGGTATTTTGGTTAGATGACAAGCCAATACCATTTGATGGGCTAGAGATGGAACGCAAAGACCTTATTCTATCCGAGCTGTTGTACTATCTCCTGTCCCAGTCAACAGATCTTGTTTTAAGCACAACCCTGTAATCTTTGCTTTAACTAAGATCTGGAAACAGCTAAGGAACCACTTTAAGGCTATTTCATTTCTATTTCTATAGGGAAAGGGAGATCGGTGCCCAGATACCTCTCGGGGTGTGGGAGCAGAGTCTGGAGCATGTCCATCAATGCTCTATTAATGCCCGTCACTGTCTTGTTCAATTCAAGATACTACATAGATTACACTACTCCAAATCAAAATTGCATAAAATATTTCCAGAAGTCTCCCCTCTGTGTGAGAAATGCGAGTCCATGGAGGCTACCCTGTCTCACAGTTTTGCTCTCTGCCCAAAACTTCAAAACTATTGGCATGAAATATTTGATTTCTTCTCACTGATCTCGGGGATCCAACTAGACCCAGACCTCATTTTAATAATTCTGGGTACATCCGAGGGGCTAGAGAAGCTGAACAGTGCGCAGCAACACCTTTTGGCACATTGCCTCATCACAGCTAAAAAACGTACCCTTCTTGACTGGAGGAAGAAAGAGGTTCCCTCATTTAAGCATTGGTTGTCTGAATTGACGAATACTGTACTTTACATCTGGAGAGAATTCGGTTTATTTTGAAGGATAGGTTGAGGGACTTTAAAGAATATCTGGTTGAATTTCTAGTTGGATGCACTCATGGGGGGTTGGGGTTTGAGAAGGGAGGGGGGCGGGCTGTTTTTCTGTTGTTATTGTTGTGGTCGTTTTTGTTCTTGCCCCAATTAATGTATACCTGCTACTTGCTATTCATTTTTGACACTATTCCTTTTTGTCAGTGATTATTATGTAATTTATTTTTGTTCTCTTTTCTCATTCTGTAAAAACTGAGGAAACACAGTTGTTGATTATCATTATTCCTGTGAATTGTTTGTTTCCCAATAAACATTATTTGAAACGAAAGCATAGAAATGGTGGGCTATGAGAACAAGAAAAGCATGAAAACAATGATTGAATGTTCCGGAACATGATGAGATGGCGGCGTTGTTGTTGTTGTTGGTGGTGGGACATTTCTAAAAAGCCTGGTATCAGGCAGAGGAATGCAGCGCTCCAGGCTCCCTGTCATCCCTCTCTTCCTCGTCCATTTTGCGTCCGTGTTTCCGGAAGTATTTGTAGCGCTGGACGTACAGCTTCACCAGGTTGCTGACTTTGACCGGGTTGATCTCCCCGGTACGGCTGTGGCAGATCTGAGGCAAAACAGTGTGACTTTAAAAAAAAGCTTTAATTCATATCATACGGGTTTACATTGAGTTCATGTGTTTTCACGTAGCCGTTATATTATACAGTGTAAAAATGTAGCAGATTCATTTTTCAGTTTTTAAGTACTGTATTACTCAAAGTCCATGCAGTAACACTAGACATAGTGTGTTTGTGGTAGTTTTTCATAGTATAATGATGCTAATAATAGCAATCTAACACCAGTTATTACTCTTGCACATAATACCACAATTAAATTATATCTTTTACTACTATTGCTATATTACTTGTTATTCTTTTTTTTTTTTTAAATTGATGCACTTTCTATTTTACTATCCATTTTCCTGCCATAATAAAGCAAACTTCACCTTGTGAGCTATGAAGAAAAGTGTGATCAAAGTTTCTCAAGTTAAAATCCAAGAGGAGTCATTCATTACTGTAATACATGAAAAAGATGAACGGAGACATGTTTCTATTGTCACATCTTATATTGCTTGGCTCTACTGGATAAGTGTGAGGCTGACCTTATGCACAGCTTTCCTGAGGATGTCTTTGTATTCGTCCTTGTTGATGTCTTTGCGCTGATAGTAAGGTTTGATGGCAAGCTTCACCTCCTCCACCGCTCGCTCCTGAGTGTGCAGCTTCTTCAGGTACTGAGACGATCAGAGAAGAGACACGCTGAGTTAATAATGAGAAGAAAAACAAGTGTGCCTGTACAGTGCTTCTACAAACACAGGATGGGGTAAAACACTAAAATGACACGCTGTCATGTAATTATCTCAGCGGCAGACATACAGGCCTTCATTTCAGGATTATGTAGATAAAGCCTTTTTTCACAGTGTCCTATTTTCCCCAGTTGCAAACTCAGCACTTCTACAGCACAGCACATCTTATAAAAACAGCCCTTTTATCCTGTGTGCTGCTGAGTGTCACTTTAAACAAATACTTATCATTCAAAAGTTGTTGAGACATTTCATCAGTGTTCAGACGGATTTTGGATTAAGCTGTACATCAAGACAGACATAAAAGTATGACTCTGTATGAATTATGAACACTACTACAGATCTTCAAAAGCATTTTGTAGTGATATGAGTCACTGGATATGAGTGGTCTGGTTCGGTTTCTGTCTCTGGTGTTCTTTATAGTTACAGCTATTTCATTTTGAGTATCTAATCCATGACAATAATACCCTGCAGCTATAGCAGGAATGTGCAGTATCACTTTACTACATGACACATTGTAGGTATGAGTACTGATGTATTTTCAGAAGCTTCACGTCTCTCTCTGAATTGAATTATATAACTGTCAAGATAAAAGTAATTTAGGTATCCTGGCAACTAAAAACCATCAAGACAGATGTCTCTTAATTACAGTCAAATGATCTAAAAGGTAGAAAGTAAATCTTTGGATGTGTGTCTATAAAATGATAAGGCGGTCGGTAAGAGATCAGCACTGACACGAGAGTTGCTTTTTATTAAGCCAATACATGTTTCCTTTTATCCTCATCTGCTATCACAGAGGAACCAACTATACCTTAAATGCACCTCAAGTGTACACTACACAGATGTTTTTTTACCATGTGGCAACATCAGCTATACTATTGTCATCACTTCTCCATCTGAGTTTAACAATCTACAGCAGTAGGGTGGATTAGGGTAATGTGGGACACGTTCCGAGTGCATTTCACCAGGGGTACTTCCTGTGTGACTATTTTCCCGCCCCCATTGTTGACACCATAACCACAGTCACAGGTTTTCTATCACATGACACCCATCAATCATGATCACTTTAACATTGTTAAAACGAGATAAATGCACTGAAGCATAGTTGTCCCACATTAGTCAGTGTCACACATTAAACTACTCTACCCTATATTGCCTCACTAGTGCATCTATGACCATATTGTTTTTTATGTTTTGTATTGCTTTGGGATTCTTATAAAGAAGATGTATTATTATAATGATTCATATAATATTATTATTTAATGATAAAATAAAAATGACTCGATCATAAATCACTCACAAAACTTCTATAAGTGTATTAGTGCTGTTCATAAGATAAAGGCTTCTTTTCAGTGTGTCTGCTATAATAACCTCTAGCCTGAGACAGATATGTTTTATTTAAACACACTGTGCAGGCTACCACTGTTTTTCACTTCTGATCTGCTCTTTCAGTCATTAACAGGATTAAATAGTCTATTCTTGGCCATGTGGCTGCTGATGCACTTTACGCTGCCTGCTTTTAACTATGTCTTGTATTTATCATAGCTTTCAGGTCTATTTTTAATGTTATTAATTTGGTACACTGCTGGACACGGGGAACTAATTTTGTTCCTTCATGTTTTAAATGTGTTTGAATGACGATAAACTGAAGTGAACTTTACCTTATCAGGGTCTTTACTCTCATTATCCCATCCAGTGTCCCCAGAGTTCCCCGTCACTCCTGGCAAGATGGGGGGCGGGGTCTGTGCGCAGCCGCCGCCAATGGAGGGGTGCAGGTGAGAGGGCGGGGTTTTGGTGCAGCCGACCAACGGGAGGGAGCCGTGGAGGATGAACTGGGCCGGGCTCAGTCCGGGAGGCGGTGGGGGCAGAGAGGGAGGGGGAGGGATCTGTGAGGAGGATGAGGAGGAGGCTGAAGAAGGAGGCGCGTGCTGCTGGGACTGGCTCTGATTGGCCTGAGACAGGATCTGGAGTGGAGAGATGCGGAATAAGAATCAATACAACATCCAGATAGAAGATGGGTTTTCAAAATAACCTAAATACAGGAGTTAGATTTTGTTACTGGAGCCTGTAAACTGCCAGCAGGTGTCAATATCAGCGTGTATATCATGGAGACAGACTGTGTTAATGTATGCTGGGATAGTGTAACCCTGGATGGTGTAAGTGCTTTATTAATAGCACAGACTGTGTTTACATTGGCTTTAATAACATATGAGGAGAAGGACAGCCACACTCTCTCTCTGACCTGACTGGTAGCTTGGATGAACTCTTGTGCTTTGGCTCTGCTGGCGATGTTTGCCTCTTCCATTTTGAAGAGCAGAGCGGTCACTGGGAGGAGTGATAGAGGAGAGTTATTACAGGGAAACAACACGCATACATTCTGTAACATAACATGACTCATTTAGTTGTCAGGTGAGGACGATGGTGATGTGTTGGACTGCAGATAGAGAGACTGAACATGCTGACATATACTTGGATGTCCACTGTCTGGTGGTGTACAGCCCTCTCTCCATATTTCACTTGTAAATGTCTTAATGTGGAGAGACTTCGATAAACAAAGTCAACATTATGTTTCCTTGTACTGCTCTGAAATTAATACTACAGCTAGGATCATAGTGGTATAATAAGTGACTATATACAGTATATGTATATGTACATATTTACTGATTCAAAAATAGATTTAGTGTTAATCTACTTTTTAGGGCTACTGATTACATTTTTAACTGTTTATGGTGGTGATGAGGCAGCTGCTGCTTTCCACTCATTCCACACTATGATGTTGTTGTAGAGAGGTAAACCATACTGCCTGCTTTGACAGTAAACTAAATGCAGTTACAGTCATGTGTGGGTTTACAGTGTTTATAGTGCTGTGTCAACTCCACACCGGAGGTACGTTGGTGCCACTGTGAACCTTTTGAAATTCTGTGTCGGGGTTGAATGATGCTGTGCAATTCACTGTCAAAACACTAGGGGGTGTGAGATTCATACAGGACCTGAAGGCTCTATTGTTTATATTCCAGCTTAGCAATGAGGAGAAGACAAATTGTACAAGTCCTCTTAGTTCTGCACCTCCTTAATCAAGCGTTCTTCTACCTGGTCCATATTTTCCTTTTCGCTCAAAAACAACTAAACTCTTAACACTTTAAAAATGTGCGTCTGCGGCGGGTACACAGAGCTATGGCGTAGAGTTGATGCAGTACTATAAAGCTGGCTTTAGTGTGAAAGGTGTGCAACGCGTTGCCACAAAACTATAAAATGACTGTCACAAGCACAAGCGAGGTTGAAATATTGTGTTTCAAAGCTCCCAGAGTAAAGAAAGGAACTAAAATGAGTGTTATCCTGTCCTGGAGCATGAACACCTCTGAGCTGCTGAAAAAGGCCCAGCAGAGACTTTGCTTCCTGAGAATACTCAGGAAGAGTAACGTCACTGCTGGCTTCCTTTTATCGAGCCTCCATTGAAAGCCTAACAACATACAGTATGTCTGTATATGCATGTGGTACACTAGCTGTACAGTAGCTCAGAGGTACACACATCAGAGGGTCTGCTACACTGCTCCCGTTGTCTCAAGAAAGCCCAGTACATCACAAAAGACACTTCACACCCTATAATAACCATTCTTCACACTGATAAGGAATAATGTGAAATGGATCCATGCAATGACGAATGTACAGTATGTGTGTGTGTAGATGCATGTTCTAATGTAATGAATGTGTGTGTATGATGTTTATGGGAATGTGTGTTAGGTTTTTTTTTTTATTCTTATTTATTCCTTTTAGTGATTTTAGGACCAAGTTATCTTTATATGAATGACGCACTGACTGGAGAGCACTTTAAATGTTGTACCTGTGACAATGACAATAAAGACCTATTCTACTATACAGTGGATTTAACTCTACAGTGGATGGTAGACATTACATGTATGGAGGTAACTCACATGCTAGGACTCCTCCGGTTGTGCAGTCCACCCCAGTAGGCAGACTCCAAGGGAGGGCAGGAGCTGCTGGAGGGGGAGGGGGAGGAGGAGGCTTACTGGCGGATGAAGAGGACACTGACGAGGAGGAGGGGTCCGACGAGGACAGAGGCAGAGACAGGGAAGCGAGGCCGCACCCCGCCGCTGAAGAGGACGAGCAAGGGGGCGAGGCCAGAGATTTGGGTGCGTCGTCTGGAGGCGGGGGCTTAGCAGCGGATGCGGACAAGGCGTTGCTGATGCCGGCTCCCTGGGAGGTAGACAGGCTGGAGGGGCTGGACGGTGGGAGGGTGGGGCTGGTCTGTGTGGGACAGTCCTCTGCTAGGAAAGAAGGCTCTGGGGTCTTACAGCTGCTGTCCACCGTCTGAGAGTCGGGCGAGGACTCTCTGGTGTCCCGCAGAGGGGCCATGGAGGGTGGAGGCGTGTGAGGAGGTGAGGAGGAAGGTGGGAGCACACTGGTGAAGGAGGAGGAGGAGGTGGAGGATGATGAAGAGGAGCAGGGGGCCGGGCCAGTTTGGACAGCGTGTGGACTGATTGACTTGGTCCCTTCTCCACCTGCTGACTGAACATCTAAAGACGCTCCCGACCAGCTGTCGGACGTAGCTTTATTCTGGCTGCTGTCTCCAGCTGTCAGACCCGATGCTCCGCCTTTCTCCCTGCTCTTCTTCGCCAAGCGACGGCGCCGCTTTGTCGCGAGAGACGACGACGGGGAGGAAGCGGAGGAGGAGGTGGACGTGATGGAGCTGGGTTTGGTTTTCTTAGATTTCAATCCTGTAGGGGCTGTTAAAGAGGATGGAGGTGCTGCCAGGCTGCTCCTCTTCCCGATGTTGGACAAATCTTTACCTCGACCACTAAGAGACAGCGGCTCTGAACACGGTTTTAGGAACGGAGACCTGCTCTCGTTGTCTCTGCAGAAGACTACCGCGATGGAGCCGCCTACGACAGATCCCCCGCCTCCGCCTCCCGTGCCTCCCGACCCCAGCAGATCCATACCTAGCTTCCCGGAACCGACGTTAGATCCCGTGGTGCTGCTCACGCCTTCACGTACCAGCACCGAAACCTTAGACTGGAGCTTACCTTTACGGCTGCCGCTCTCTTTTTTGGATTTACCAGAGCGCCCCAGGTCCTTCCTGCTGCTCTGTCTTTCTTTGTCCTTCCCCAGTTTCCGGGTTCTCTTCACCGAGGGGAGCCCGGATAAGACAGGGGCGGCGCCGGCGGTGACCGAAAGCGAGGAAAGGCATTTGCTTTTGGTTCTGTTAGAAGACGAGGAAGAGGATTCCGACTGGCCTATTTTCTTTAACGTACGGGATTTCTTTTTCGTGTGATGGCGCCCGGCTTTGGGGGCGGGTTTAGTTTTGGGGCTGGGGGCGGGAGGTTCTGGAGGCAAGGCGGCAGGTGGTGTATCTTCTAAAGACGGGTAGTCAGAGTCTAAAGCCTCGCCGTCTAGTGACAACACGTCTATCTCCAGTTTGTCGGAGTAGCGGTCGGACTCGTAGCTGTGGTACCTGGGAGGGGAGGGGGACTGGGATCGACTTCGGCAGCTCCCCCGGTCCTCTTCCTCCTCCTCCTCGTCCTCCTCTCCGGCCGAGCGCCACTTCCTCTTCTTCTTCCTCTTGTGGGGTTTGTCCGAGTCCTGTGCGGGGCGGCAGGGGGAGGATGGGGCGAGCCTGGGGGAGCCGGGTACGGTAGTGGTGGTGGTTGTTGTGGTGACGGTGATGGTTCTCTTGATGGCGAAAAGGTCAGAGCCGTTGAGGTCCTGGATGGACGGGGGGACGACGGGGCGGCCGTCCCTACGCCTCTCTCTGTCTCGTTGTCTTTCTCTGTCTCCGTCCCTCTTTTCTCTACTTCTGTTGGACCCTTTTGACATGTCCCTCTCTCTACTGCTCGAGTGTCTCCTCTTCCTGTCTCTGTCCTCTTTCCTGGAGCTGGACTCTCTGTCTCTTTCATCTCTTCTGTGGCTACTGGTGCGGTTTTCTCTGTCTCTATCTCTGTCTCTTTCCCGCTCCCTCCCTCTGTCTCTGTCCCTCTCTCTTTCTCTGTCTCTCTCTCCGGTCCTGTCTCTTGCTCTGTCTTTTTCTCTGTCCCTCTCTCTGTGTCTTTCGTCAGACAAGCTGGAGAAGGAGCGTCTGGCATGTCCCCCTCTTCCCGACACTTCCGGGCTGCTGTGCCGTCTCTTCTTCCTCTTCCTGCTGCTGCTCCTGCTGCTCCTCCTGCTGCTTTTCGTCTCCTTCCCGCTCTTGTCTGCTCTTTCTTTGCTCCGCTCTCTGGCGCCCTCCTTGTCTTTCCTCCTCTTCTTTCTCCTCTCCTCTTTCTCTCCAGCTTTCCTGTCTTTACTTTTTTGTCTGTCCTGCTCCTTGGAGCTCTTGGAGGACTTGCGGTTCTTGCCGGTTTGCTCTACAGGAGGTGCCAGAGGAGAGGGAGGCGGAGAAGCAGTGGGGTGAGAAGGAGGAGGTGGCGGTTGAGGAGAGAGGGCAGAGGACGCAGGGAAAGAGAGATAGCGTTCCTTTCTTCTGCTCACCAGCTTGGTCCTCAGATCTTCTACTCCGATGACGGGCTCGTCCACGGGTTCTCTGTCCACTTCCCAGCTCCCCTCCGCACACACCGAAACGAAGCCGTCCCCGTCCAGCACCCGCAGGATCCGCTCCGGCTTTGACCCGAAAAAGGAGACGTTAGGAGAATTTAAAGGGAGGTTGGCAGCAGCCGCTCTCTTGATGTTTCCGTCCCTGTCTGCGGCCCCCACTATCTCCCCCTCCTCTATCTCCGAGTGCTCCGAGTCGCCGCTCTCTCCGTGCTCTCCTCTGCTTTTAGTGACGCTGCAGTCCACTCTCCTCCTCAGAGGGAGCTGGGGGGGCAGGGAGGGACTCAGTGGATCAGCGAAGGCATCGGTGGAATCTGGAGGCTCTTCGTCCTTCGCCTCATCGTTTCCCATTTCAGAGTTTTTGGCCCCTCCTCTTATTTTACTGCTGGCGCCGTCATCTGTGTCTGACGCTGGGGAGCCAGTGGGGTCGAAAGGGTCGTATTTTTCTCCATCCCCCTCCTCTACATCAGCCTCCACCTCCACCCTTACCTCCTTGTCTCCTTCGGTAGGATGGAAAGGGTCGTACATCTCCTTCTTCCTTCCTTCTTCTTCACAGTCTGCGTCTGGGTGTGCTGAAGTGCGAGGGAGGGAGTCAGGAGCGCTGTTGAGAGACGATGTCGGCACAGAGGCAGAGGTGGAAGACACTCTGGCCACCTCCGTCCCCCGCGTCTGACCTTTTACATGGTTCTGATAAAGCGAGGAGTTGGCGCAGACGGAGGAGGACGTGGACAGAGGGGACGACGGGTCCGATGAAGGGGATGACGCAGAGAGGGAGGGCGAGCGGGAAGGGGGGCTCCTGGTGATCTCTCTCGCTCCGGCGGGGGATGAAGAGGAGGCAGCGGGTCTCCTTTTGAAGCCTGATGCTGGAGTCAAGTCCATGGGCCAGCAGGACTGGTCATGCAGGGGTCAGGGGGGGCTGGAGTACAAGGCCACGTGGAGAGAGAGGAATCCAGCTATCAACCTACAGGAGAGGAAAAGACACATTTGAGCTTTATACATTACAATAAAAACGATGTGTCGGCATATACGTTATCTGATTTTTTTTAAAGGCATCTTTTCATGTGTGTTTGATGCTTTTTCATAAATCGAATTTAATATACATATACATGTTTTTTGTTATATGTTCTTTTTGTTGTTTATAGTCTTTTTGAATTGTTAAGCTTGCTGTTTCAAGTTTACTGTGAAATAGTAAATTATCATGCCTTCATTACATGTACCTTCTTTGTCATGTGATTTTAAAGGATCATTACAAAAAAAATGTATGTGTATTATGTATATTATTTTATATATATTCTTTATATGTATAAAATTATTGAGTGATATATTGATATCTGAATATTTTTACTTCTTAATATCAGTATCAGCATCTACCCCAAGAGGCACAGAGGCAGGAGCAGCCTATCATTTCTGGAAACTTGAAGAATGATTTTGCTCCTTAAACATTGTCATTGTACGAGCAGCTGTCTACAGTATGAGATACACTGTCCACATTCAACAGCTTCTTACATCACACAGAGGACTCTCCTCCTCCTCCTCCTCCTCCTCCTCCTCCTCCTCCCCCCATCTTCACTCCAACATCTTTTCTCTTCATCCTACTTGCTGCTAGTCTGAAGGGGGATTATGCTCCATAATTCTTTTAAAATATTGACTGACATCATGTTGGTATATTAGAGTCCAGACAGATATATAAGCCAGAGCCCAACCCATGTTGGATTTTTGGAGCCAATGTTGATATTAAAGCATAAAAAATGTCTGATATTTAAATGTTATTTATATAGAATATACACATAAACATACATTTTTATGAAAATATCAACTTTGTCCACTTGTAACAAAGATATGCAATGAAGGCATGACATTTTAGAGTTTAACACTGTGCACGTAAGGAACAAAAACACATGTACATATATGTTTACATTGAATTAAGAAAAAGATCCCATATACATACTCTACAATCAGCATGACCAATGCTACCAACAGATGTTATATTGTGGTATCACTTTATTGATCAGCTGATGGATAAAATAGAAATGTTGGCAGAGAAATGAAAGAGATGGGTGTGAGGTGTACAGTTGCCCTCCATAAAAGTGTCCATGCATCAGTCAATAAGAGCTGACCAGCACTCTGTCAGTGGAATCATCAGCCTCGTCACACACACAGTAGCACGCACTGATAGCAAGACAGCAGGCTCACTACTTTTAAGGATTCTTGTCTCTAAATAACTTAAACACACAGCTCAAGTGCTGACTGTCAATCAGCTGATACTGAGTCTGGGACAGCATTTGTGAAGTCATTCAGTGAAACTTGAAGGGTCCTTATAAAAAAATATTTGTGATGCTATACATTTAATGTAAAATAAACACATATGTAAGCACATTTATTTGTATCTGAATTTTTAAATGACTATGCATACTTCTTTTGTCTTCTGAGAGTGTTTTTTCTTCTTTTCTTTTTTGCATTGGTATACAGTAGGCTATGTGTGTCATATAAGCTTTGGGATGAATAAAATATCCATCTATCTAAATTTGCAAATGTCAATACAAAAATTCCAGTATGAGTCAGACTATAGTCCAGAAATGCACTTGGTAATAGCTTTGCCAAATAAAATGAAGTGTCCATAACACTACAGGGATTTAACACCTAATAATAACAACCAAAAGCAGAGACTGTGAGTCAGAGCCTGAGAATGGGTGAAGAAAAAAGGTGGAGATGGTAAGCCTGAAAAATCACGACTGAGTCTAAACGTTTGTATTTACTCAATGATAAAAGTTGAAGTGACCATTGTTTCATTCTCATTAAGGCTCTGTGTCTGCTGGTTCATATGGTACAGTGCGTGTGCTCTGGCATCAGTCAATCAATGAGTCCACAGACAAGTATCTGCCAGCAGCTCCGTCTTTCACCAGTTTAGCAGCTAACATAAACGGACACAAACAAAGCATGTGTTCTAATAGCTTTTCATTACTGCTTACATATACAGTCCAGTCTGGTTCAATACATTAGCAGCGTTAGTATTACTGTAACGTTATGTAGTATCGTTAAGTACACAACCTTTTGCTTTTCTGTTATTTGGCACGTGATGCATTTTATTTTATTGAGATTTAACATTTTTGCTATTTAAGTAGAAGCTGTGGTGTGCCTCTACGTTTTCTATGTATTGTTAATGTAGAAGAAATAACGTAATGTTAACATGTTCAACACTGCTGTATCTATTAGCTACAGTTAGCATGCATTGTGTAGTTTTAAATGTAACGCCACTTGCACTCTATGTAGTTATCTTTGTAGAATGACCATGTTTTATCACTGCTTATAAACTACGCAACACTTTTGAAGATATTCACAGTGTGTGGATGTGTCGGCAGCAGGTATTCAGCTAGCTAGCGAGCTAATTTAGCTTCCAGTAGCTCGCCTGCTAACTGCAGTAGGAAGGGTTGTGCGCTAATGAGTTACCTTCAGTCCAGTAACGAGCAGTGTCAGAGCGAAGCCTCCGTCTTGCATTTACCGCTAGCTCTTCTACATACATGAAATCGCGAGTTTAAATAAAGCACAAACTGCTTTTTAGACGTTTTAAAAGCGCAACAACAGCCCCATTCCATCAATCGCCGCCATTTCCATCCCCCTCTTGCCGGACAACAAAGGACGATGGGAAACGTAGTGCGATTCCAGCGATGCTGGAATTCTGGTGATTCAAAGCATGACAGACCACCCAATTTTGAATTTTATCATAGGGGATCAATAAAGTTGGATTCTACCTTCTTGCCTATGTAAAATGACTTTTAGTAAATTGTATCTATTTTTAATGAAGAATGAAAATAGAGTGAATTGAATTGTATCTATTTTATTATTATTATCAGAGCCGTCGCTCCGCACACGCACATTACGCACAGCGCGTAGGGCTACAAGTACCTAGGGGGACACCAAAAAAATCAGGGTAGTGAAAAAATAAAAATATGTGT
>JANJYP010005158.1:0-10198 GCA_024605115.1 Rastrelliger brachysoma | reverse complement strand
GAGCAGGCGGCACACTGATGGGTGGAAATGAGGCTTGGCAGCTCTTCATCGAATGAGGTATATAAAGCAAAGCTATACATACACACAGCTTTATAAATCTAACAAAAATAATAGTTTAGTTTACACGTTTCTGACTTTATACATACACACAGTTTTAGCTCCCACACCTTCAGCCTCTGCACCTGATGTCCTGATGTGTCCTATGACCACATCATCCATCCATCAAACTACCAGTAAGACAGCCGATAAATCAACACCTCCCCAGCTGTTGCGTGTCATTAGAAATAATAACCATTGTAATTACTGAATTTAAAATCATAATTACTAAAAGAAGGCATTACAAGTAATCACACTTTATTTGATTTTTTTAAAAGCTACCTGCAAATTTCTTCACAAGAGTGGAGTCAGTCAACNTTACTAAAAGAAGGCATTACAAGTAATCACACTTTATTTGATGTTTTAAAAGCTACCTGCAAATTTCTTCACAAGAGCGGAGTCAGTCAATCACAACAAACAGCTAAAAGAAGCTAAAAAGCACTGTAGCGTTATGTAATACTTGAGTCATCAATACAATAAAATCAAACCTTTTTGTACATCTATTCTCTCAGCACCAGTGTTATTGATCCTTGCCCCGCAGGATGTTTCCGAGACAGACTCACAGCACAGGCACAGGCTCAACTTCATAACATCCATCACTTTTACTTCAAAACCCTGATTATTGACAGGACAAGTTTACCTCCTCCTCAAGGTTACAGCTAGGCATGAGCTGGTATGAGAGTCTGATGGTATAATATAAAAAAATCACGTCATCACAGTATTATGATCACAGCTCTAAATCACAGCTCATCAATAGAACATGATGAAACAGTAAATATGTATCTAAAATAAATAATAATAAAAACAACTGAATTCTTTATAAATAAATCCAAAAAATAAACAGTCCGACTAAACTGAGACTAAACTGAGACTAAAACTGCGACTCATGTTACAACATAAATGAATTATTTTTAGTGAAAAAAAAAAACCTGTGGCTCAAGATCAGAACATAAATAATTGAAAAAAGTCAATACACTTTCAAGATAAATAAATGCATAAATACCCAATATGTGAACTATCGGTACTAGGAGGGACAGTGGCAGGTAGGATGGTACGGTGGTGCGAGATAGGGAGCCTAAGTCCCGCCCCTTCCGCTGGACCCCATGGGACATATCAGCACATAAAAAATGAATGGTGTTCAATGGACGAGAAAATAATTATTTTCTGATCTGTTCATGTCAAGAGTTTGACCGTTTATTGTGCAACTGTTCAGTTAAATGCTTTTGAGAAAACACAAATAGAAAGACTACAGAAAGCCTTGCGTGTGTGACGTCATGCTCCCTGTGACGGACCATCTCCCCATCAGCATAACTGAAGCTCTTCACAAACCTCGACTTAAAATGATTTTCCATTCTTTCTCTGCTCTTATCCTTCCCTTGGTAAAAGGTGGTAAAGTGGCGTGTCTGTTCCAGTGTGAGTGATGACGTAGTTCACTTGTGACGAGAGAGAAGCAGCAACTGTAGTTCACAGAGCAGGCTCAGACAAAACCTGACATTATCAAACTTCATGGCGCTAAATTGCAGTCTTCTTTGTGTGAAAAAAATATCTTTAAATATCACAGCCAACATATGTGAAATCCATGGCGCAATTCAAACAGGGCCAGACTCTCCATTGACTCTCATTCATATTTTTTGACAAGTTAAGTCCCATGGACCAGAAGTAGATGGGCGTGACTGAGGCTCCCTATAGCCTAAACCTTTTTCAGCATGAGAACTCGGAGGTGACAATGTCAGATGCATGTCTCACTCTCATACTGTAAGATTTGATAGTCCTACAGCAACTTGGTCCTTTTAGTTGGGAGAAAAGTTCATTGGGGCTTGCCTCCTTCAGCCATCACACAGTCTGCAAAGCTGCTGCTGTCACTGGAGGTGCACAGGGGGAGGGGTGAGAGGAGTAGGCTACTTTACAGCCCAGTCTATGGCTACAGCAGCACACCACCTGAGAGACCTCTGCTGTCTGTCTGATGAGGTGTCGCATGAAAAAAAAAGAAATTCACTCATGCTGTAGGAACGGTATAACAGAAAATTTTAGTGGTTTTGAAACCGTGACTTTTTCATACCAGTACCAGCCCATGCCTAGTTAGAGCAGACATCATCTAACGCTGTCTTCTGTCTCGTCTTATCCTTGTCTTTCTCATTTCAAAAACATGGTCAAAAAAATCGACATACTCTCATTTCCTGATGTAAAAATTCAATCAGCGGCCGCTGTAATATTAAGTTCGGTAAATGGATGGACAAACAAGAAAGACAAGACAGGGTTATCGATAAGATTTCACTGCTGTAGGTATTAAAGTGTTGGTACTGATACCTTCAGTTAGATAAAGAGTGTGTTGATTAATCCTCCAGAGACGAGACAAATAGTCATCGTTAAAAAAAAAAAAAAGCAATACTGAAATCAAGCCTTTTGTCTGCAGATAGAAGGCAAGCATATCCACAGACATCCATCTATAACAAAGCCTATCGGGATCGTAGTCAAACGCACACTTGCTTAATCTGAACCTTTTCAATCTGACAAACAACAGCTGTGCAGCAGGATATGAAGCAATGTGAGGCAAAGACAAGGGCTATTTAAAAGGGATTGCGGGGAGAATAACATTCTACTTAATGGTTCTGGTCTCTCATAAACAATCACTTAATCAAGCTGAATTCATTTCCTGCCGCACGCTTCTTTTTTTCTTACCCTTTTTTTTCCTCCCGCTGTGTTGATCTCTAATTAAAAAGAAATCAGTGGCAAGAAACTTGTGCGTTTAATACTAAAAGCTCCAAACTTTATCACACACCGCAAAAGGATTGTCGTGTAATCAAATTCTCAACTGATGATCTTAAAAGGATTAGTTGTTTATTAGAACTTGGATCATATTTTTGTCGT
The DNA here is from genome assembly GCA_024605115.1 of Rastrelliger brachysoma. Classification (NCBI taxonomy): domain Eukaryota; kingdom Metazoa; phylum Chordata; class Actinopteri; order Scombriformes; family Scombridae; genus Rastrelliger; species Rastrelliger brachysoma. Next base: position 7,234 of record JANJYP010005158.1, on the reverse strand, counting down.
TTTCATAGTGATTCCATCATCGTCATCATCATCATTATATAATAAATAATATAAAATAATATATAATAAACACTGCAAGGAGAGATATTTAAAAAACTCTGTTTGGTGATACAAGACACAGTGATTGTATTGGAAGATTGATATTTTTTTATTTTTTTATTTTAATTTTTTAAAAAGCAGTCATAGCCCAGACTTGTTGTCTCCACCAAAAAAGGTCTGGCCTACCTGGGGTTAAAATCTGTCTGATCATCTTGTCTTTCGTGTTCCTTGGCCTCCCTGGCTTATTTGTTGCAATGTCTCAATCAATATGACTGCTGTGCACAACAACAACACAAAGACACAACTTATGTAAGTAAGTGTATTTTTCTTTTTTCCAAGCAGCGAATGGATCTTCGGTCAGTTTTTGATGACATGGGCTGTAAAAACAACACCGACATGTTATTAAGTTGTTGGCACAGCAATTTTGTTGGCGGTTACCGATTTTACACACACGCATCAGAGCCACAATAGCTTTCATTTGGAGTCAGTGTTTCTAGACCTGTCACAATAATTATGATATCAACTGATTGTACGTTGACGTAATTGTCATGTCGGTATATTGTCGGTATGATACATGACGTTGATCTTTTTTCTTTTTTTTAACCACAGTATTGCCACACTAAATGTTCTCCACTTCTAACTCTGCACACCTAGAGTGGAGACTGTAGAAGCGAGCGGCGCTGCTTATATATCTTAGCCAGGCGAGCGCCCACAGGTGGTTTACTTAATTACATTTAGCGACTACACACAGTCAGGGAACTCTCAATGGAGTTAGGTTTTCTCAAGCCAAAAATTGGGGCAGGCTAAACAGCGAACAGAGGGGGAGGGCTGAACGTGGTGACGTTTTTAATGACACTCGCAAAGTTTGGATTTTACCGAAGCATTAAATGAGTGATGATTGGTCAAAATTAAAATTAAAATTGAAACTATCCCGCCCACCACGGTGCAAACCTTGTCTATGGGATGGTCCCCAGATGCTCGTGACATCGTGAAACAAGGTGAGAGCAGATGGCTAACCAGGCAATATATATCTGCTATAATAAGCTGTTTAGCTATTTAAGCTTTTTGTCATTATCAGTGGTATAAAATGATCTGCAAATGATAATAATGCAGCTTATCGCGATTATTTCTGAGACAATATATCGTCCAACAAATGTAGTTATCTTGAGATACCTATATGTTTCTGCTCACCAATTCCAATATTTGAGCCAACTCTTTTTTTTTTTTGTACTTTCATTGGGTTTTATTAGGTGTACACATAGTAGTAGTAGTAAATGTCACCTTCAATTCAGCAGACTTAGTTTCTCTGTAGTCAAATCCCCTTAACTGTGCTCCATGCTTGCGCTTATGTTGCCAGCGTTAATCCTTGCAGAGGAAAGTTCAAGCAAAAGAATATCCAGAAATGTATACAGCCAGTGTTCCAACAATAGTTTGTGAGGAGGGAGCCAAACTTGCACAATCATTTTCTTGGCTGTGGTCAGACCAGCAAGTCAAATTTTTCTAGACCTTTAATTCATATAAATTTGAGAATCATCGTCAAGGAAGATATGAAGCAGGTTCCACAGGGAGCTGGGTATCATTTACATCTGAACTATTTTCCCGAAATTATAAACCTTGGGGAAGTCCCACTTAACTATATGCATAAAGCTGCCTGTTTGAACCAACTCTAAAAAAAAAAGTATTTTTAGCTGCTAAATGCTAAAAAAACAGTGGGCTGTAGAAACAAAGCAATGAACTGAAAGATGCTAAAATGCTATGATGAGTGATCTCTATATAGCGCATGTGCCATTTAACCCGTTGGTTATATAAAATAATGATTAGTGCTTCTTTAACGTTCACCATGCAATACACTGTTCAGTCTTTGACATCTGGAGTAATTTATTTCTTAGACAGTTTGTTATAATGTGTTAAGCCAAGATCATAGTTATAATTACAACATAAAAAAGATCTTAATTTAATACCATGTTTCACTCTGTATGAGACTTGGAGTGGTGAAGCGTGAGTCATGTAAAGTTCAGGGTTAGTTCATCATTTATATAAACTAAAGCGAGTGCCCCAGAGTTCATTATGAGCTGGTTCACTCCGTGGTACCAAGGACAGAAGGAAGTTTGAGTCATTGAATGGAAAACCGTTGCGTGCTTGAGTCAGTTCCAGGTGTGACAAATATACACAGGAAACACAGTCGGAATCAGTTGTGTAATACCCCCCTCTCACTTTTCAATTTCCTTTGTATGTCCTCTATATTTAGACTCTCTGAACTTTAGTCTCCTTTTTACTAATAAGAGAAGAGCCGAGTTGATCAAAATGTGGACGCGCTTATTTTGAGGCACCTTCAGTTATTATTACCATGTATTCAGAGCAAGTAGGTGGTGCTTGAATGCATTTTCGATTTATTTTTCTTCCCTCCTGGGTTTTTCTCTCGGGTTACATAAAGGCCGCCCTGTCTTATTGACAAAGGATGTCAGGGCAGCCTGACATGAATATTTGCAGGGTGCTATTTATATTCAGTTATCACATCTTACTCTACAAATATTCAAAGACAAGACAGAAAAGTAGAATATTCTTTGTAGTAAACACACAAATACATTAATATAATAGATAACCATCATAAATATCACAGCCGATTTTATAATTGTGTGTTGTTTGCCAAATTTAAAAGTGTGTGTGTATGTGGGTGTGTGTATAAGTAGTTTGAAAAATACATTTACCTTCATTGCTCCCCTCCCCCACCCCCATCTCTGCCTCTTAAACCAGTGCAGCTGGAAACCTGAGGATGCTATTGAAAAGTGTCACATTATGCTTTACTGTCCGCATCCATTTGAATGCATGAAATAACAAAGCTGGCGCTTTATTCCAGTCAATAACAAGTTTCCTCCAAACTTTTTTTTTTTTTTTTTCATTGAATGATAAGATGACAATGTGCTTACTCAGCATTATGCAGAATCTGCCGTTTACCGTGTCAGGTGTCAGTCACATTGAAGACAAAGCTCACACACCGGCACGCATCCATTTATATGCATCCATTGACACGCAGACACACACAAAAAAGAAAAATCAGCCACACATTCCTCAGGCTGTTAGCGTAGACAAAGCCTGTTGTCGCAAATGCTGACTTGAGGAATGAAACGGTCTGTCTGAAAACAAAATCAGAATGGTACAGAAAGAAGAGAGAACCACGTCTTAGAGGGGAAAAATCTCTTGAGACAGTGAGGTTCATTCAGAGCCTCTGGACTTTAAACTCCCCTGCGGCTAAGGGTACGTTTTGCTGAGACAGTGATTCATTAACATACATATGAGGAAGTCTGCTCACCAGAGAATTTAGAAGATTTGAGTTTTAAACTCTATAAGGCTTTAGTAAACTTGCGTGTGTGTGTTTGTGCATGGATGAGCGTGTGTGTATGTTCTCGAGGTTATACTAAAAGTGTTCACGGAAATTAGATCCCTGTTTGTCCTTGATGCTTCATTTCCACAGAAAGTGGTCAATTAGTTCCAAAAGTGTATCAGGTGGATTTAGAAATATGATAATACATGCAGCAAAATGGATGAGTTTGCTTTGGGATGACACCAGGCAATTTAGGGCAGTACAGCTATTGTAAATGCTGTAAGCTTGCAAGGCCTTAGGCTCTTTATAAAGGACAGCCAGTATGTGCCCCAGGAAAAGGCTGCAACCACCCAGCATCTAAAAACACACACACATGCACACATATACACACACTCAGAGACTTGTGAGGATTTAAATGGGATCTTCAAAGACTTTAATGTTCCCACAAATCTTTAAAAACATTAGTAGCTGACTGTGCTAGTACTGCAACAGACAACGTTGGGTATGAAAAGCCCCCCGCCCCCCTCTCATATCTCCCAAATGGAAGATTGTTATCTGCAGTATTTCTCAGGTTCCTGGCAAGTTGCTAAATGATTTAACAGAAAAATAGAAAGGGGAATTGGAGGACTTATACTTTAAAGAGTTGCGCTTAAGGCTGGAGTCCCTTTACAAGTGTTCTCCAGCATTGGGAAATTGGTTCCAAATTAAATGAGTGCAAAACCCTGTCCTGGCATATAGTGTATCTTTAAAATAATGGGTAACAACTATTGTTCCATAATGCAACAGGCAGCTATTGGCGGTATTGTAATGAAAGACACCCCCCCCCCCTTTTTTTTTTTTTTTTTTTGCAGAAAAAGCTTTTTCTCCATAGAGCATGACTACAAAAGGGACGTCAAGGTCAACAACTATTCTTTGTAAAGTGAATTTTTATTACATGAACATTTCACTTTCATAAACCTTTCCCTGACACTAGAAAAGTGATGTTAAAGTTTGCAACGTCATCCCAATCTTAAGTGTATAGGCCAAGTGGGAACACGTATTCAGCGGGCCGCACGACATTGAAGGAAATCTGGAAGCAAAAAAAACTTTTTTGACTAATGCGCTTGGTCAGGAATGTCAAACTCATTTCATTCAAGGGCCATATATAGTCTAATGTGACCTCATGAGGGCCAGAACATTAAACAGATGCAAGGAAGGAAGGAAGGAAAAAAGAAGACAGCAAGGAAGGATGGAAGGAAGGAAAGAGGGAAGGGAGGAATAAGGAGAAGGAAAGAAGCAAAGAGGGAAGGAAGGGAGAAAGGAAGGAAGGCACTAAGGAAAGAAAAGAAAGAGGAAGGAGGGAAAGAGGGAAGAAGGGAGGACGGTGAGGAAGGACAGATGGAAGATAGAAAAAGAAGACAGGAATAAAGTGAGGAAGGACTGATGGAAAGAAGGAAAAAAGCCCAGAAGGATAGATGGAAGGAAGGGAGGAAGGAAGGAAATATGGAGAGAATAGAAGATAGGAATGAAGAAATGAAGGAAGAAAGGACAAATGGAAGGAAAGAAAAGAAGACATGGATGAGGGAATGAAGGAAGAAAGGGAGGAAAGAAAGATGGAAAAAAGTAAGGATAAGAAAACAGAAAGGAAATTAGGCGGGCTGGTTCTGGCCTGCCGCCCACATGTTTGACACTCCTACACTAGGTAATGGAGATGTTGGACTGAATAGGTACTCTTTGAGTCTGGCATCCAGTTCCTATGATAAATCCATGGGTCATAACATACAGCCTGACAGTGTTTCATTAAGAGAAGCAGAAAAATACATGTGGGAATAGCTTGGAACAGTTTCATTTATTACACTATGATCAGTAGTAGGCTATGTAGCATATATGTCATACAGTTAGTATGTTGTATGGATATGGGACTGCAAGACTCGACAGCCATGCTTGCAATGGTGCTTTAAAATAACAAAGGTTAACATCAGTAAGCAAACACACAATGACTCCAACATAGAGCATACTAAAATTGATATTTTTATATAAATTTACAGCTGAGATGGAGATGCTAGTTTTCCTGTTAGGGGCCTGAATGTCTATACCAGATTTCATGGCAGTTCATCCAAGCCGTTCTTGAGAAATTAGAATCAAAATTTCAAATGTGAACCTCCTGGTGGTCTAAAGTCTGAGTTAGTGGACAACATCTGTTATTTAGATTAGATTTTATAATCTAACAAATAAATGTTATTTTAGATATATTGATATGTTTTTTGTGGATTTTTTGGATGATATTGGCATTCTGTTGTACTGCTAGCATGCCGTAATACAATAATTACATATAAAATATAAATAATCCTACAGTAAAATTGATTGATACGATGGCACGAGTGGGGTTTCCAGTTTAAATAAATAGATCCGCCCACTTCATTAGATATAACACAATTCCAGGAGCGACGCCAACACATGCCACCATCTGCTGCCACTAGAAGCACAACACCTGTAGGCAACGCTAAGCTGTCAGTGGCAAACAGTTGTCATTTAATCAAGGTGAAGGCCCGCTAATTAATAGCCTTGCGAGGCTGTAATGGCCAACAGCAACATTGGCAACAGCTGGTGTAACACTGAGACGAGGAGAAACAGAGAATGTTCCCACCCTTCTAAAAACTGTGAAGAGTTCCTGTCCTGCAAGAGTTCACTCCAGCACCCCAAAACCCGTGTCTTATCTGTCACTCTGATTGGTGAAGCATTTGCCCATAGGCTTGGGCGATCTTCGGCAAGTTGATTGATGTGATTCACATAGAAAATGTCAAATCCAAAGTTGTGACTGTCGATTTGAACTTGAGAGAACTTTTTTTCTGTTTGATCCAGTCTGTTAGTGACAGTTTGTGCACATTTGGTTTGCATTTAGAACACTTAAATTAAGGTTAAGTTTACAGAAAGATTTATTTAGTCTAAATTAGTCTCTAACTAATTTAGAGTTAGTTAAAAAGTTGAATATCCCCATGTATCCCTGCATCACTTCACTGTCTTACCTCATTACAAAAAGGAAAGAGCACTTCCATCACTGGCAATGAAGACTGGGAATGGATGTCAGTGGTTAGGTGCAGAATTTTCCAATATGGATCAAATTTCAAGTTACACTGTGTGAAGGATTTCCCTGACCCATACAACATTTGCAAGACTGAATTAAACAGCACCTAAAAAAAGACTGAAACATTTTGCAGATATTATAAGGGTGGGATATATCTCTTTTAAAAAACAAACAAACAATGTATCCTGTTGTTAACTAATACAACATAGCTTGTAGTGTAAATAAAACAATGGCAACTTACTGTACAGGACAATTTATATTACCTGAATGTCATCATTCTGCATATTCTGTGCATTTGGTGTATTTGATGTGAAATAAAGGTCATTTACTAATCCACTGACCTTCCACTACCTCTCCCTGCAGCCAAAGGACCTATCTTTCACCTCTTACTGCCGCTTCCTAACTCCCACTTTTTCTCTCAGGGAGAAAGAGCTCAACTTGGTAGAAAGTTTCCTTCCCCTTTACACAGATTGCTGACCAAGTTGTTTTCGGAATTATTTTCAAGCATCGCCCTCGCAAAAAACGTCCCCCTCGGGATGATGCGGCTGCAACATTTGTCTGATAGAAAGAGTCAGTATGGCTATGAAATCAAGTAGTATTAAATGAGACATCCATAGCAACTTTGGTTATGTGTTAACATTAAAAAACAATTTTATTTTTAGTACCCAGAAATTACTGCTCATATGATTCCTTCAGTTTCAGTGCAAAATACAACTGCAGCACATTTGCAATATGTGCTTCAGAGACAACCTCAGCAATGTTTTCCTGTCATGTTTCTACTTCTGTGTTTTTAAGAAACTTTTTGTTTA
>JANJYP010005155.1:0-12421 GCA_024605115.1 Rastrelliger brachysoma | reverse complement strand
CCTTGCATCACATACTCAACTTTTCTCTCAGAGCATATGAGCCCCCTCCTCCCCCCTCAGCTCATTTACATAAAGTCAACCCCCCACTCACTGAACAGGAAACCAGATACCCCCCCAACCACCACTTGCCACACACAAATATACACTTTGCACCACCTCACAGGAAGCAAAGCAACACCTTTAAACCAACACAAATTTGCAAGAACACATACCAAATTAAATGTTATAATGCTGGCTTAAATTCCATTTCCTAATATTATTGATCATAATTATTTAATTAGTGTAATCATCTCTGCTTGACATTGGCTAAATAACAGGATCCAACAGATACCATCACTTGTTTTTTTAACCAGTTATTGAGAAACAAACATGGTAATGGGCCTCTGGGGCCACACATGACAGGAGTGTACGTTTTATTAAACCTCAACCCACACAGAGATGAGAATTTCTCATTTCGGCCTTGCACAAAAACAATTACTGCTGCTGTACAAGAACATGTGGTCGACTGGTCGTTCATTTTCAGTGTAAACGAAGCAGGCTGAGAGCTCAACCACAGTGCAGTCAAAAATATAGCCTCGAGACAAAATAACAGGAACTGGCTGCTTGCGTTCATTTTACCAGAACTGAATAATATTTCTGTGATGACTGGTAAGAGCCAGGATGTGTATGCTAATGTGTGATGGTCTTTCTTTTCTTTTGGCAGATTTTATGTCTTTTGTTTAAAAATAGGTTTGCTCATTTTAGAGCCATAATTAAAGTGTGGGCTAATATTATTAATTTTTTTAAATTAAATTAGTTGTTGAATAGTAGGTAAAATAATTTACAGCAGTTGTTTAGCTTTGGCACCTTTGTTAATGCTACAAAAATATGGCATAAAGTGCATCTATTCAATCTTACTATACAACATCTGACATCAAACAGAAACAAAAAGTGAATTGAAGTAAAAAAAAAAAAAATCAAAGAAAGGGAGATGAAAATGTTTTGCAGGTAAGTTTATAATGTCTATCAGCTTAGTTTAGTATAGTAGCATACAATCATTTAATTATTTTCAAGTCCAGCTGAGGATGATAGGGAAATTATGCTTTTAGCAGGTATATAATCATAAACCAAAGTAATGTGTAAAAAGAAATGTTGGGCAGATGATTTCATCAAAGTAAATATAAATTATCCTGAGTGAACTATGAATGTCTGTACATATCTAGTGCCAGATGATGAAATATTGAGGTATTTCAAAAAAGGGTTATGATCACCAACCTCAGTGGAAATCATCTTCTGGGTAACAGAATTGCATGGGAATTCTTATCATTATAGTAGTTTAGATTGTGTTGCCAATTATTTCCTAACGTCATTGCATACAAGAATTATCCATTACCTTTTAGTCAAGTTTATCACTTAGGCACAGCCACAGCTCATGTCTCTGTTTGGCTGATGAGTCCTAGACTGAATGTGCAACTGCTCTGTGCTACCTACAGTCAGTCTATAAAGTCACAGCCACATTCACTGAGAAATATTTGTGACTCCCCCTTAAGAGAGGAGCCCCCATAAATTGCTAGATTTGTCAATGGCCACTTATTTGAAATAAAAAAAAAATGCCATCAAACTTAAGGGCTGACTGACATACATTGTCATCAATAGTTGTTTTGATAGCATGCTAGCTAAAAAGTTGTTTTTTGTCTATGTTTTTATGTTTTTTCCAGCCTATTTTTGTAATAAAAGACCACTATAAGCAAACGTTCTATTAATCAAAATCTTCTACAGTATCTGTAGTGAACATTTATGTTTCCATTTTCTTTCATGCTCCAACCAGCATGATTATCAGCACTGTTCCTACTTAATCATTTAGTTATATATTTAACAGAGTGCGTATGCTTTGAAATATAAAAAAAAAAAGAGACCAAGGGTATTATCACTACTGAAATATTATAGCGTAAGCTAAGAGTCAGCCCTGTTCCTGTGGTGTAGCCGTGTTTCTCAAACTACAGCTGTATGTCAAGGTTGGAGGGAGTCTGTGTTGGAAAGCAAAAGGAGTGTGTGATGAGGTAGCCAGTGGGCTTGGACTAACACACACACAAACAAATGCATGCACACTTGTCTGCTGCCCCTGTATTGTGTATATTCCAGGTCTCCTAGCTGCCGAGCACAACATGGCATCAGGGTGCGCACCACGGCGACCTTAGCGCGGCCACGTAGAATGCATCCCCAGCTCTGATCTCCTCGCCATGAAAGACATGAGCCTGTTTGCTCTCCCAAACATGAGAGGCACCTGGCACTCTGCCCACAGCCTTCCCTCACTCTGATGAGGCCAGTGAGAGAAAGAGAGGGAATGTGTTTGTGTGCGTGTATGTATGTGTGTGACTCCACAAGCGTCTGTTGTTGAAATGGCAAAACGTTTCTTCACAGTATTCCCAACACTTCTGAGGAGGTTTCTGTCTTTGAAGAGAACTTAAAGGGACATTTTCCCTGTAGCACTCTTCTAGTTCAAACTTTTAAACCCAATTCAGACAAGAAACCTTCTGTTGGTGTTGGCTGTGGATAGGTTAATGATCTGTGTTCTAGTCAGATGAAACAACCTTATTTTTAGTCTGTGTAGTGACGGTTGGAGGTAATTGTAACATGTTCAATGTCATATACCTTCTGTTTGAATAGTAATTTCAGTTTCACTTAAGATATTATGAGAATGTAGGAATATTTCAGAGAATTTTAGAGTTTTAAAAATTTACCAAAATTTTATATGTGAAGTCAAGTGTCCTAGTAAAATTCCTGTTTATGTTTCTTTTTAGCTTCGGCAATGTTAGTGATAGGGCAGTTGGTGCACTTGGCTGATCATGAAGCTCTCCCAGTTTAAAAGTCAAGAAGATCAATTGCATTACAAAACATCTTTGTTAAAAAGTACAAACTTTCTACAACAACTTCATCCAATCACAAGCTTGAATTTCTGTAGAGTGTGTTGCTAATGTAACGCTTTAAAGAAACTTGATATGTAGTCCAGTCCAATCATGCGTGTCAGCATTAGATGAGTTCTGCAACTCTGGTAAGGTGTTTTATTCTCGTTTCACACCTTTGTTGTTGTATTACCAACTGCTCAGGCTGATGGGTACAGCAATTGGTCCAGTCCAAGGGTGGTTCAAATCTACAATGAGGAACCCAAAAATTCCTATATGCAATTGATAGCGCTGTACCGGGACTAAAATTGGGACTGAACAGAAAAAGATTTATAACTGTGGAATAAGATCTAGCCTTATCTCATTGGGCGATCACCTGCCAAGTCATACATGGACCAGATCAGTCTTTTGTGTTGTGTGCTCAAATCTGCACTATTACAGTGTGTGTGTGTGTGTGTGTGTGTGTGTATGTGTGTGTGTATCCGTGCGTGTGTGTGGTAGAAAGGCGGCAATGGTTCCAGCTCAAGCTTAACCACTTTCTTGACTTTGATTTCAAAAACACACAGAAATGGGTAAAGAGCCTTAAAATCTGGTTTACTGAGTCAGGACCCAGAACTGGTCATTAGGCCAACTTCTTGTGGGTCCCCACATACTAAATCCATCCTGTAGGTAGGTGCCAGATCCATTAAACTATAACGCTTGTATAATAGTTTTACTCTGAGCCTTGTCCTGCTGGCAAGCAGAAACAATACCGAACTTTACTCCAGTGCAGGACCCAGTTTACCACCAGTCAAATGAAAAACTGAAATTTATGTCCCAATCATTTAACACGGATTCTCACTTATTTCCCAGTACTGTTAGCAACCTTCTAATCTACTGCCAAGTGCTTCTAATAACTCACTTCAAGGAAAATTAAGATGTAAATGAACTGAAAGTAAACCAAGCCCAACCCTTGTTTTCACCCCACATCTGACAGATCAGTCAACTAAAACCCTCCTAAGACGTAAACTTGATGTTCCACTGCGTCACAGTTAACCTATAATGATGCTGTGAACTGATAAAACCCAATACCAATGTGTCAATACACTTTAGCTTTTTAATTGCTGCTTTTAATTAGCTTATGGCAACAAGTTAATGTACTCCATTTGAACCTGGATTCCAATAATAGTTAATCAGCGTGGACAAAGGCTGAGACCTGATAGAGTGGTACAAATAAGATTACTGAACAACAGAAATGCTTGTAAAGAGAGATTAAAAACAAGCTTCCCTTGCAAAAATAAACCAATTAAAGCTTACAATAAAGGATTTCTGCCATGCTTTTTTATGACTTTTTTTTTAACTTAAGTCATTTAAGTAGGTTTTTAAAAAATAAAATAAAATCACAAGTTTGTATTCCAGAGGCAGATTGCTTTTCTGCTATTAGTAATAACTTTTGTGATATTTGCTGCAAATAAAAGCGTTTTTCTGCTTATAAAAGCAAAGTATTTGGGAATTACACTTACAAAATTCCTAATGATTCCCAAAGATGATTTGTTTGTTTTCTCACTTGTTTGAGGAGATGAAGCATGCATGTTAGTTGCATACCAGTAGTTACTGTACTTATAGTAGTCCACACAATGTGCTGTCATGGCTTCAAATGGACCAAGGGAAAAAGCATTCAAAAGCCAAATACAGACGCGCACACACACACTAACGCTAACACCACGATGTAAGAGGGGATTTCCACTGCCTCCACCCCGACACAAGGACCTTTCTGATCAGCACTCAGACCGACAGTGTATGTCCCACAGGGGCAGACAGGAAAAGACACATAAAAACACATGTGCAATCCAGTCAAACATTATACACATATATCAACTGTAATGTCTCATCACTACGCTCAAACACAACCATACAAACATGTACTTTCCAACTGAGGAAGACAGAGCCAACAGGCAGTTTGGGGGGACTAAATGTCAGCTATCTTTCACTCTCTTTTTCAATTAAATGTTCAGTTCACTTCAGTTCAGCTAGTTTCACTGGCATGACAGGAGGGGTATTTCCTACACTGACTAACACCATTAACAGAAAAAGATAACACAGGCCAAAAGCAAACACACTGTGAACACTTTGTGATAATTTGTTTTAGATTTTCTGGCGTTTATAGCTGAACAGACAATATACATATACGTGCAACATTCAGAGTAACAGGAATACATTGTATACGTATGTAATAAAAACCAAACACAAACTGAACTGTACTGGCATCATTATACAGGTGTTCCTCTCTTTATTCCTTTCCACAATTGATTGATTGGTCTTCCTCGTTGCCTTTCGGGGTATTCCAAAATAACAACTTTTTCTGTTAGTATTCTGTTTGCAGTGATCATATTTTCCTAATTTTCCTCACATTTATTATTAAATTGCCAAATTTTCACTGCTGCTCTCTTTTTCATACATTCTCTTCATCTTCTTCCAAAAGTCTGCTGATTTATTGACACCAGACTTCGTGGGAAGATTTCTCATCTTCTTTGAAGCAGGTGCATACACACACACACATACACACACCCAATGCTTAATATGTATACAGGATATTGGGGTCATTTTAGGATACGTTTTCCCACTGGACATCAGACCAGAGAAGCTGAGGCTGTGTGTGTAGAACAGCTGCATCTTTCATCCTCATGGGGACAGAGACAGTTTCCTGTGATGTGATGGTAAATGCAATAGAGTTGAGGAGTTGCAGTGCATTATCAGCTACCAAAATCTGTATTGTGGCATTGTGGTAGTTTATTCACCAATGAAACACTGATGTGCACATGAGTTCAGGTTTCAGCAGCCCTCTCACACTAATGTTTTTTTTAAATTTACTGACTAACAATTCATCATGTAAACATTAAGGTTTTAAAGGGTGACGTGTCATTCCAGTGAACCAAAGTAAACAGACCACACATAAAAAGAAACCCAACTTTGACGTAGGCCTATTGGCAGCAGTGCCAGGTTCCTGACTGAGCGAAATAGAGGGCGAGCCATTCTTTAGTGGCATCTTTAGCTTTACAAGAAACAGAGAACAAGTTGATTTGAAAGCCTCCGTGCAATTACGCAACACTTCCTAACAAAGACCAGAGATGGTATGGTCAGGCAATGGTCTGTTGTAGTACCGCTCATACACTTCTTATGAGCCGAGTTATGACTTTGCATGCACAGTGTTGCAAAATCCATCACTGACAACAATTGTGAAAAAAAAGAAGAAGGGTGGTGGTAGGGATGTGGTTTATGAGCATGCTATGTAGTCCTACAGTTCTTGTTGATTGAAACATTTCTGTAAGCCAAATTCTGAGAAGTGACAAAATGACATCATGACCCTATGTTTTATTATGAGTTATTTATCTGATTTACAGGGAAGTGCAATACAAATAATAACTCAATACATGGCATTAGGAATTTGTTGACTGGTGGTTGTGAATGATAAATGATGGAATTAATAATAATAATAAAACAGAAATAATGACTGGTAATTCTGATGCAATGGAGGATATGTATATGGTTCACCACTTATAAGCTTCATGATTCCATGATTGGTAAATTTATCACACTGAGAGGCATTATCGGTAAAACATACTGGTGTCTTTTTCATGTGGTGACCTCCTAGAAACAGCTCTGTGACATATTATGGATACTGACTCACACATTAAGAATGTTCATGTGTAATAGCCTCCACTAATAGGTTGTGTTTTTGTCTCTGTTGTCGTGGAGCTACAATTTGTATATATGCTGTGTGTCATTGATGCACAAGATAAGAGAAACAATGCTTATGTTTTCTTTTTTTCCTGCAGCTATTTATAATAGTCTGTAAATTACATGTTTTAATTACTGTGCCTCCTCTTAGCACTTTTCAACCTTTTCAGTATAACTGTCTGTCTTAGTATAGAGTTGTGTGGTGGGAGAGACTCACTGGTTTTCACCCATGTATTCCCTTCTCTTCAGTGCTACTGAACACAGAAATGTACGACTCTCCTGGATAATGTGAAGATCCAATAGGTTTTTTATTATTGATTATATCGGTATAGATTATTTCACCTTATTTTTCAACCGCTAAAAATACTACAAAACCCATGAGCCTCACCTGTCATTGCTAAGGAGAAGAAAGCATAGGCACAACTCAGAGTACAATGAATTAAAAACTCTGGACTCACTGGACTTGTAGACAAGTTGCTAAATTCACTTTTAAATTAAATTACAATTAAACAAAAGTAATCTGTTTCGCTCTGTGGATTGTAAAAATTTGTAAGCTCAATGATTATCTGTTTCTTACTAAAAATGACCTCAGGAGTTGTAGTTAACACTTAACCACATATTTTTATGGACATATATATATATAGTACCTCCAACTTTTTACAAAAGAACCTGATATTTTCTCATGCACTTATTTTAAGTGTCCAAACTAAGAGTAATTTAATGTTGTCTATGGAGAAAATGAATGAGATTTTTATTTCTAGAACTTCACAACTCTACTGATTAGTCTATTTGACTGACTTTCAAAATTTGTGTCTCCAACTTTTATTATGCTATCTAATCTTAGCCTGGCCCTTTAGCTAAAGATGAATTCAACAGGCAAAAGGAAGGCGCTTCTGAAAGCATGGTCATGTTTTTTCCTTACTTGTTCATATCATTCTCATGTTGTGCATTAAGTAAGGAGCAAGAACATGGCATGAAGACTGTAACTTGGCATAGCTATCCTTGCTCCATCCAATTCTGCATGCATATGGATTAAAGACCTAAGCAGTTAGAGGTCCACAGTTGTTCATCATTCTCAACAAGGTGTATTCCCAAAAATGTCAAACTACTTCTACAATGGTGGAAAAACGTTTTTTTGGACACCCTTAAAAATGTACACAATCTCAATGGGCTCTATCGTTATACTTGTTTCCTGTGTATTGTCTCTGAGGAACTTTCAATTGTGTTGGCTTTATATAGACACCAAGTATGGCAACAAAAATTGTGTCTTTTAATAAAAAGCGTGACCCTCATTAGTGGATCACAGGTACCAAAATGACTCAATACTCAAAATTTTTTATGTATTATGGAACCAATCATTTTTTCAAGATTTATTTAGACTTTTGGCTGTGACTGTACTAAGAGAAACTTTTACATTTTAAAAAGTGTTGAAATACTTCTTTATATAGAAGCCAATTAAATATCTGAATATCTGAAAATCTGAATCTGAAAATGAATTAAAATTTGGAAGTAAAAACTGTTTTTGAGCACACAGCAGGAAATGTTTGCGAGGCTGTTTGCAAGTGAGCCTGTGGTTTTGGTCTTGTAAAACTCTGTGTTTTTGTTAAACTTTGTTTCTGTTGTTCCTTCAGGAGACACACAGTACACTGCACTTCAAAAAACACGTAAATTCACATCAATGTAACTTCTAGTCTGACTTGGGATCTGCTTGTGTTTATACTGTAATAGTCTGTTGACCACAAAATGTGTTAGACCCCTAATGGTTCTTTTCCCCCTCTCTGCTTGGACACAGTGTACCCTGCCCTCCCCATAACATACACATGTAGACATTCCTGTCTGATTTACTATAGAACACAGTGGGAAAGCAACAGGGAAAGCTATAAATCTGAGTAACACGCAACAACTCTCAAAGGGTGGACAGCGATACCAGGAACTTTGCAGGATCCATGGAATAACAGTGAAGAAGTTGCTGAGTTAATCCAACTGTCTAAATCCTGGTGGAATGACAAAACTCATTGTCAATGTCATGGTAATTTTATTTAAATTGGTGTTTCTTGTTGATGAGACAGTGCAGGAGTTCATGAGACTATGTCTTCCTAAGCCTCATTTAGATAGGATTTATTTCTCTTCAGAGTGAGGTGTGCTACAGTATCTGCATTTGTTCATCAGTAATTTTAACGCTGCTTGGTGTGATGTTTTCTCTTCAGTTTTCTCTCGTTTTTACTTCCAAACACTGTATTTGACTATTTTGACATGCGTGTTAGCCCTGCATTGATTTCAGTCTCAAACTCAGCTTTGATTTATTCTTCAAAAAAATTTTAAAAAATCATCACAAGTCATTTAATGTAATTAACTTCTGTGTGATTATTTGTGGAAACTCATGAGACATAATATAAACAGTTCCATATTTTACTGCTGTTAATCTCTGCCAAATAGGACTGAACCACAAAAGGCCTGTGAACTTTAAGAATAANAACTTCTGTGTGATTATTTGTGGAAACTCATGAGACATAATACAAACAGTTCAATATTTTACTGCTGTTAATCTCTGCCAAATAGGACTGAACCACAAAAGGCCTGTGAAATTTAAGAATATCTCATATATTCATTTTTTTGTAGATATCTTTGCAAAGCACACATGATTCACACGTGCATGTTATTCACACAAAGGGAGTTACAGGGTGATTTACGCATGTGGGAGGTGAGTGAACTGCTGACATCACAGGCTTGTGGGTTCACTGAGACCTACAGCGTCTGTCCCAGAGTCTCACATACAGTATTTGCTGCTATCTGACTGGTCATCATGTTCTGGTGTAAATATCTTGTGTTTTGTTTCTTCATCGTTCTCTCACTCTCTCTGATAAAATACATAGACGTCAACAAGGCCCTTTGTGTATCCAAGTCTTGGAGGACCTGCAAGTATAACGCTGTCCTGTCCTTGAGCTGCACACTCCCTTACTTTCTCCATCTGTTTTGACTCCTACTCTCATAAACTCTCACATATTCTTTTGCTTCTTCTTACCACTGTATCCTACTCTTTTACTCTCAGCTTCTTTTCGCACTCAAAGTCATACATGTGTACACATACAAACACACAGAAACAGACTGGGCTTTGTGCATGTTACCTGAGCTGAACTCCCACATTGGAAGCAACAGAAATGACCAGGCTGAATGAGGCTCATTGTCACGCTGACTGGCATTTGTCCCTTAGATTGATTAGCATGGATCAGAGGAGCCATGGACCCCCAGTGAGCCAAGTTTCTGTCACTATTGATGCGTTTTGATGCTTTTTTTGTAAATATTGTTCAGAGTCAAAATTACAAAGGTTTATTGTTAGTTAAGAAGTGCATCTGATGTCAGGAGTGTTCAGAGATTTATAAAATCATAAGAAAGATCTTTGCATAATTAAAATGGGTCAGCATGCAACTGCTGCTACTGAACAAATCTCAGATTCTGTGAAGTTGGAGGCAAAAGTTTGTAGTTTGTAATTTGATCAGTTTCAACTGCTTTACTGTATATGCTTTTTAGAAATTTAGCCAATTCTCGTTGACTAGAGTAAAGGATTAGTTCACCTAAATCACACACCAAAAGAACATGCAGTTTTGCTTTTAAGATGTCTACTTCATGCTTCAACTCTGATATAATGGGGTTGAATGTAATTTAATTTGTAGTAATCGAAGCAGTGACCAAACCAGACCAACAGTGAAGTCTAGGAATATCTGAGTAAGACAACTTATTCATAGAAAGAGAAGTTGCTGTTGATGTATGTGAATACACATTTTGAAAGCTTTGAGCCCCACTCATAAGACCCCATTTTGTAATCCCTTTTGTAATGATGCAATGCCAACTTTTTCTGCAGGTGCATTCAGTTTTGTCATTAAAATCTAGAAAATATGAAGTGACACAGCTGCTTCAATGAACTTTCTAACTCAGGGTTCAGATCACTTTTAGAGCTTCTCTTTCATATAATGAGGAAGTAAACAGCTTCGGTGGGCTGATATTTAACTTGACAGGCTGGGTTCATGTGTCATGCATCTTCTCTTTCTTGGCTTTGATATCTGAATAACATTTTATTGGAGCCAAGTAAGAAATCATTTTGGTCCCAACGCTTTCCAGCTGTCGTTGAACTTTTTTCAAGAATAACACAACTGTCTTATTAACATTATCTTGACCATATTTAGAGTGTAGGCCTTGAAATGGGGCCAAGTCAGGCTAGTCCAGGTGGGGACAGAGCAAACTTGAGGAGCAGGGCGAGGAAAGGCACCAGGGGTTCTATGACGAAGGGGTTTGCGTGCAAGGAAGGATCAATGTCACCAGTCACAGATGAGGACCAGCTGAGACAAACCTCAAATGACCTCAAACAGCATGCCTCCGTATGATGGGTAAGCATACTGTGTGTGTGTGTGTGCGCATGTGTGTGAGTCCAAATCAGCGTCTGTNGTGTGTGTGTGTGTGTGTGTGTGTGTGCGCGCATGTGTGTGAGTCCAAATCAGCGTCTGCGTCCATGTGTGTTTGTGTGCACGTCCCAGACCACATAAGGGCTCTGCAAAATCAAATTGAGCCAATAAAGACTATTGGCACTGGTGAGCACGCAAAACAAGATTGATTGTGTTTGTCCATGTTGGCTAAATGAAACTTCCTGATTAAATCAAGATTAAATAGAACCCCCCCTCCCACCCTCCAAATAGGCATGTGGCATTCATGGCCTAACATTGGTTACAGAAAAAACAAAGATACCATGATCCTACCTCTGCTAAAATATCCTCCACGTTACTGCATAGCAATTATAACCAAACTATGATGTGTCCATTTTGCTTCTTTGCTGACAAAAATCAGGAGGATTTTAATTGAAATGACGTATGTTATCATTCNTAAAATATCCTCCACGTTACTGCATAGCAATTATAACCAAACTATGATGCGTCCATTTTGCTTCTTTGCTGACAAAAATCAGGAGGATTTTAATTGAAGTGACGTATGTTATCATTGAGCTGATTTTGAAAAGGCGGCTTTCTGTCCTGCTCCACAAAGAGGGTGCGGTACTGGTGATGATTTTTTTTTTTCTTTTGGGGGAAAGGGGGGGTCCAAATGCTTCCCAAATACCCAAACAAAAGGGCCTGTCTGTGAAGCAGAGAGTGTTTGAATCCATCTGTGCAGAGCTGAACAGGCCTGCTGGCAAGGGAATACTTCAGGGGAAGGGCAGCCGTCTACTTTATGACTGTGCTGACGTCAATGGCATAATTCAAATACTTGCAGAGTGCATGCTTCCAGCTTTCTGAACCTGCTCTCTCTCTCTGTGGCAGGCCGCAACTAAAACCCGACGTGGAATTGGACTCCAGTAAAACCAAAAAACAAAACAATAACTGGAGTGGAGTCCTGTCAAGCTGAAATAGCACGAAACCACATGGTAGTCATTTGCAAGGCCTTCAGTCATCACAAAGGCGAGTGACAGATTGACACATCTTTAGAAATGCTTTGTGCATTTGCATGCAGAGTAAAGACCTTGAAAGCTTGCCTAACTGATTCAAGGGAAAAGTAGTTCCATTAACAAGAAGTGTATACTGTATATGCATATTTATATATTTTCTGAGTGAAAAGGGAAGAAGGAAGCCAAACTGAAATCAAATTAAACCACGTTCTATGAAGAACTATTCCCTTTTACTTGAAGAGGGAACTGACACTGATTTTGTGTGAAGTGACGTGCGTGTTAGTGGTTTCACAGTACAACTGATTATCAGTGGTGCCCTGGAAGTAAAAATAAACTGCAGTTTTGCATATGTTAGATATGGCACATTAGTTGTTTAATAGATTAGCTTTTGAAA
>JANJYP010005143.1:0-12935 GCA_024605115.1 Rastrelliger brachysoma | reverse complement strand
CTCGTATGTGGATCGCCAAGCCTGCCCCTCACATTGTAAGACCTCATCTGGTGCTTGACCACACCAGTTCTTTGAAGACTAAGCAAAGCAGCCCAGATTCATCCAGCACTAATGTTGCACAAGCTTGCAAGGTCCAAAGCATTAGTTCAGAGAGCTGCAGTGTTATTCAAAAGAGAAACACAAGACAAGATGTTTTTCCACTTTCTGGGCTGTCATTCTGCCTGACTTACTGTCTCTGTCCTGGCAATGAAGTAATCAGGGATGATGCAGTAGTTGAACTAGAACCACAACAAGATGCTGATGAATGGGCAATAGTTCCCACAGCAAATAATGCAGCTGTTACTCCCATCAAAAGTGGACATTTTTCTTACATGGGCCAAAGATTTTTAAACAGGACCAGAGATGGAGTTATGATGATTTTTGCCATTGCACACGCAAGAATTGGAGTTCCAGCCAGAGCAATGATTGCAGCTGTCCTCATCAGAGCAAGAGCAGGGTTTAGAGCTGTTGTTCCAATGGCACAAGCAAGCATTATGTCCTTTTATTCTATCGCCTTAGCACGGATCGGAGTGCTCACTGACATGACAAGAAGAGGTGTTGTGTCATTTTTGCCCATTGCCCAAGCAGGCATACAAACTTTTACTACCATGACAAGAAGAGATATTACATCATTTTTGCCCATGGCACGAGCAGGGATTGAGAATTTTATTACCATGGCACGAGGAAGAGTGGAAATTTTTTGTAGTGTGGCCAGAAGCAGGGCTGTGGCTTTTTTGCCCGTTGCACAAGCGGGCATAGAAAATTTTTGTCATGCGGCCAGAAGGAGGATCGTGGCCTTTTTGCCCGTTGCACGAGAGGGCATTGAGAATTTTTGTAGTGCTGCCAGGAGCAGGATCGTGGCTTTTTTGCCCGTTGCACGAGCGGGCATTGAAGATTTTTGTAGTGCGGCCAGAAGCAGAGTCGTCGCCTTTTTGCCCGTTGCACAAGCGGGCATAGAAAATTTTTGTAGTGTGGCCAGAAGGAGGATCGTGGCTTTTCTGCCCGTTGCACGAGCGGGCATAGAAAATTTTTGTAGTGTGGCTAGAAGGAGGATCGTGGCTTTTTTGCCCGTTGCACGAGCGGGCATAGAAAATTTTTGTAGTGTGGCCAGAAGCAGGGTCGTTGGTTTTTTGCCTGTTGCACGAGCGGGGCTCGAACATTTTTTCACTTTCTCTCTGCAAAGAATACGCTCCATTGCATATACTGTCAGAGCAAGAATAATGAACATTTTCAGGGAAGATGAATTTACAATCCCAAGAAGGGCCATTATTCGACAAAGAGAACCAGTAATTCCACATGAAATTCAATGGATTGGTGTTTCCCCTTATTATTTAGAATTTGTGCCAGGGCAAGATGACGGCTTTGACAGAATCATAAATTGGATCGGTCATACTCATGATAACTTCAGGAGGAATGTTTATGCTGCTTTTTCTCGGCCTCATCGAAGAATGAAACGTGCTTTATCTAGGGCCCGAGACAGAGTAGTAACTTTTGCGTCAAGCACAAGAGATAGATTCCAAGAGTATTATGAAAATGTGGCGCAAGAAACTGGTGCTTTTCCTCCTGCTGAATAGATATTGTGTAAATGTACAAAGCATGTAAATAAGATGTCAATAATATGATGTAAATAGGATGTAAATATTAAGCCCTGCCCCCCCACCCACCCCATATGTAAATATGAAGATAAGTGAGTAATTGTAAAGTAATGTAAATATAATATGTAATATAAAAATCTAAATTCAAATAAATATTAAAAAACTGCAGATTATGTTTGTGTTGTATTTCTCTGCATTCATCTTTAGGAAGGACATAACTGTCATAAATAGTGAGTATAAAAAAGGGAAATATATGTGTTTTGTTGTCCTGGCAGAAACAATGCTAGGTAAACATTTCCCTACATGTCTCCCATCATCTACCTTTATTATACACTCTACTTGGCATTGAGCTGTCATTAAAGTGACTATAGAGCGAGTATTTTGTTTGTCCATTCTGGTGCACCATGGGGACCTATTTCCTACACAGCTCATTCTAAGCCAGGGGTGGAGAACCATGTGCCATGGAAAGCCATGTGTATGGTTTTCCTTCCAACCAAACACTTCAACAAATGATTTCACTGATTAAAACACACTTCTGTAGCTGAAGATGTGTTCATCAGTAAAATCACCTGTTGGAAGTGTTTGGATGGAAGGAAAACCTGCATACACATGTCTCTAAATTGTACATGTTTCCCCACCACTGTTCTAAGCTAAGGAAAACACACATCTTTATTTCGGGCTGCTCTCATTCACTGTTTATATTTATTTTTCAAATTGATGTATTTCAGTGGGAAGAACATTTCATGCCTACAGCATGTATTTTTCAGCACTGGGAGCACAAAAACTATTGTTTTTTTGTGCATTTAATCATAATTTTGAAATTACAACTGATCATGCCCACAAAATTGTATATTGATTGATATAAAATATTAAATAATTTTACTAGTACCGTATTAGTATTTCATATGTTATCAATAAACATATACTATTTTCCCACAGAACTTTCAGAGAATGTGGTGGCTGGACCTAATCTGACCCTTTAGGGCAGGGGTCTTCAATCCTGGTCCTGGAGGACCGTGTGTATGCAGGTTTTCTTTCCAACCAAACACTTCCACAGGTGATTTCACTGATTAACACACCTTAGGCCACATAGGTGTGTTAATCAGTAAAATCACCTGTTGAAGTGTTTGGTAGGAAGGAAAACCTGCATACACATGGCTCTCCATGGCACATGGTTCTCCACCCCTGATTTAAACCAAGCATATCTTTTTTTACATTGTTTCTTCAAATTAGTAAACTGTCTTTGCTCATAAATAATAGACTTGACTTCTTGAAGTGGATCAGAATTGATTTATTGTACAGATGAAAATAAAGATCTCTCATTAAGTCTTTGCTTTAAAAAAAGAAAAAAAAACCCTGATAAAACTAAAGCAGCAGAATGTTGCGGCTTTGTGCATCACACCAGTGTTTTAAGCCCTGTTTACATGGAAACGTCTGAACCAAAAACACAAAAGTTGTGTCTCGTTCTCAAATTTAATTGTAAAAACAATGTTTTAACAAAACCTTGACTGTGATGAAAAAATGAGTTAAACTTCCCTACTAAATTTGCAGTTCTTACAAAGACTTTTTTTGCATTAAAACAAATCCATGGAATATTAATTAACTACAAAATTAAACTTTCATTCTTTAATTGATTTAGGTGTAGATGGAGTTTTATAACTACTGGCATGTCTAATCAGGAGTAACCATCCATGCATTGAGTTAAGCGGGGTAGTTCCAGGTAAAACTGTCATCACATTTGTTAGTCACTACCTTTTCTTCTCTAACCCTGCTTCTTTTCTGTCTTCTCTCACCACCTTCCCTCCACCCCCCCCCTTTCTCTCCAGATCTTTTCAAATACAGGCTGGTCAACTGCAAGCTTATCAACAGTACTTTCCTGCACGACAAAGAGGGCTGTCTGCTCAGTGATGTCAGTGATGAGAATAATGCCTATATGGTCTACTTTGTCAGCTTCCTTGGCACCTTGGCTGTGTTGCCAGGCAACATTGTTTCTGCGTTGCTTATGGACAAGATTGGACGGCTGAGGATGCTTGGTAATATACTCTATGCAGCAAGGACACATACCTAATTTTCAGTTTTGTATATTAAAAGAAAATTAAGAATGGGAGTTAAGTTTGTACATCAGCATCACTAATAGGCATTAGTGGACTGTAAGGGTGTTTGTCCATGTTATTTTTAAATGAATGCATGGCAAAACTGTTTCTTTACTCTATAAACTGTGGACTGATTGTTCAAAAGACTGTACTCATGTGCAGCATCTCAGTTTCTGTCAGTAGAGGTCAGAACTTGTCCTGTCCAACACTGATATTTCCAAAAAAAAAAAAAGTTTTCTAAGTTTCACATCTGGATTGAGGTTTAGTAAAAATCTGTTGAGTCATAAATTTAATTGCAGAGGGTTTCATAGTTGAGGGTCATAGTAGATATTGTCACCATAATCAATTCAAATTTGCTTTTAGTTCAGCTTATACTGTGATCTCAAAGGGTTGTCATTGTTGTAGGTGTCTGTGTATTTTAAATATTAATAGTCTCACAATGAAAGTTCTCAAAAGTATTCAGTTTTGTCAGCAATATTTAGTTTTGTATGTAAAAATATGAAATGATTTGGACAAAGAAAGCACTAATGGAACCATGTTTACGGCAGTTTTTAGCTTGTAAAATCTAGTATAATTGCATTACTGTCAATTATGCAGGATTTCCTTCCTTTCTTCATACGTCACTCTTCTCCCATATCTCTCCTTTCTCTCCCCTTGTCTTATCTCCAGCGGGCTCCAGTGTGATTTCTTGCATCAGCTGTTTCTTCCTGTCTTTTGGCAACAGCGAATCAGCCATGATTGCTCTGCTCTGCCTGTTTGGGGGAATCAGCATCGCCTCCTGGAACGCCCTGGATGTGCTGACTGTCGAGCTCTACCCTTCTGACAAGAGGTAGGCAAATCAGGCGTGCTCCGAAATCTCCTTGACACTGTAAAGGCAGGGTCAGTGGTGCTGAGTGATGTGTTAAATTATGTCATAAATGTTGCTCCATCGTGATTGGTCAGCTTATGTGGATGGATGACATTGTGGAAGGAAGTCATTGGTAGTGCTTGTGATGTACAGCATTTAGCTGCCTTGTTGCCATCTAATGGTTTTAGCAGGATGTGCTCTTGCCTGAATTGTAGTGCTTATAAACCCTACTTTGATTGATGCATTCAACTGAAGTCTAATGCAAAATAAAATATCACTATTTGTGAGGAACATAACCACATGTATCATATATGTTGCCCTGGTATAGAGAAATGCTTTGGAGACTTTTGATTTAAAAGTATGTAGCGCCACCTTGTGGTTGCATAGATTTCCTCTGTGATCCAGTATGTAAACCATAGACTGTATATCAAGGTAATATGTTGCATACTGTATATGGTGTAAAAATAGAGGAAGTTCACATCATACCATACTTTCTCAGTAAGATGACCTCTTTACAAAGTGATTGATTAATGTATTGTTGTTGCCATATTACCCAATGTGTTTTCTCATTTGGTTGTTTTATATCTAATTAAAACATACTTTAGCAGCAGGCAACAACTGATTCTGTACTGTTTGTCTGTCCTTTCTCTTTTCACAGAACTACGGCATTTGGCTTCCTCAACGCCCTCTGTAAATTAGCGGCGGTGTTAGGTATAAGTATTTTCACCTCCTTCGTTGGTATCACCAAGGCTGTGCCCATCCTCTTTGCCTCGGGGGCCTTGGCAGCAGGTAGTTTTTTGGCCCTCAAACTACCAGAAACGCGGGGTCAGGTGCTGCAATAATGTGGTGCCAACAACTTTCCAGGGGGGCAGAAGAGTTTTCGCCACACTGTGAACGAACAGCTCAAGAGCCCTCCTTATTCTACCCTCTAACCCCTTCCACACAATAACAGAATCAAGTTTGTGCACATAACACAATGCAGAAGATCCACACAGATCTGCTGAGCTGTAAATATTTGGTATTGGTCATTATCTGATACGTATCCCTCCATGATATAAAGATAAGTGGAGCTACGATGAACCGTGAAAAAACCTTTGGCTGATTTGGACAAATTATTGATGTTTGCTCAGAATTGGTTTCAATGAAATATGAGGCAAACATAATGTTAACATGTTCAGTGAGAGTGAAACTTGATTTCCCTGGAATATAATAGTCCATTTAGATTCGTTAACCCCAATATTTGTACATAGGGGTTGGAGGTCAGGGGATGGGGGCTCTTGATGGTGAGCCATGCAAATAGACTCATAGAAATGACCACTAGCCATTGTTGCAGAGTTCTCTGTAGTCACCTTCATTCTTCCGAGCAAATTCAACTCACCTCTCAACTCTTGAGTAGCTTCTTTGCCATTGTTGGACATAGATCAAAAATGCAACACTTTATGCCTTGATTTGAAGCATTTTTGACTCTGCGCGGTAAAACCAAGACACAACTCTCTTGGCTTTTTCTTTAACAAAGACCTGCCCTCATTATGTATCTCCTGAGGTCTTGTGTTGGTGTACAGACTAACTGCCATTTTATAGATTATAGAAACATTCCAGGTTTGTTTTTCTTATTGTTAGAATGTGACAAGGCGATCAAACAAGCCCCTTTTCCCTTTAAAAACATTGTTTCTGATCACCTCCGACCATGCCAAGTGAAGATTTTGTGCTGTCATGATTGCCATTTCATCACGACAATTAAGCTATGTGTTCAAATGTACATTTAAAGCACAACCATTCAGTGTGAATGTCCCTAACATTTTCTTGACATGAGGAAAATGTTTAGAAACTCACACTCAATCATCATTTTTCAATTATACTGTATATCCCTTTGTAAGAAATGCCTTTTTAGTACCTCTCCTCCCAGACTTACAATATGTTTGTCTCTTATAATTGTGTTTTGGAGGGTGTTATGCATGTCAAAAAGTATGTATGTAAATTTATAAAAATTGAGAGTATAACATGTAAACAGCGTTTTGGACACATTGCATTCCTTTTTATCAGTCAATCTGGTTTAAGTTGCTGTAATTTTGGGGAAACTTCTTACCAACAAAAGACAGTACAATGCATTTATTGTGCTGTTACTGTTACCACACTCTTCTTAGAACACACTCCACAGGATGGGTTCGAAAGAAAATATTCCTTTACTAACTGAAATAATACACATGGAACAAAAAGAGGTAATCACAAAGATTTTAAAAAAAAAAGTGACATTAAAAGAAAGGCTACATTTTTAGTTTTGATGTTTTAGTGCAGGCACAAATTGTGTTAAGTGTGTAAGAGATGGCAGATAAACTATAATCTAATTGTGTGAACTGAATGTTTATATTAATGTGAGCGTGCTTCTTAGTGCAATATTGAACCAATGTGCAATATTGAATTTTTGTTGTTTTTTTGTTTTGTCCATCTTTTACCATTTCACATTTGGCAAATTCTTATTTTGTTAATGGATGTGGGGTAGCTGTCTCATATTAACTGGGTTTTTTGCTCTGGGTTCAAGAAAGTCCAGAAAATTAGAGCACAAAATCAGTAGAGTATTTATTTATGTTTTTTTTTTGGAAAATACTGCACCCAAAAGTAAAAACAGTGGGTTATAGCAGAGTAGTTCTATTTCATATTTTCTTCATTTGAGATGTTTTTTTTGTCCTCGGAGCACATACTGTAACATGTTGAACAGTTAAAATTGGGACATTGTGTTAACTTGTGCTTTATTACACAAATGTTGCTGGATAAAACATGAGATTCACCGTAGAGAACTCACTGCCAAGGGCTGATTGTCATGTATCCCACACCGGTAACAGCGCAGAGTGTTGGCGAACACATTGTCATGTTCCCCTGATCTAGAAACGCAATGGTGATATGTTCACAATTGCATGGTGAAATAAAAACAATCATTGACACACTAGATTAATAAAAATAAATAATTTTTGTCCAAACTGCCATTTTGTAGGATAGCAGCCATACGTAGACTCAAGACAGTTGAATAAATAGACAACCCATTGCACTAAATGTACACACACAGTTGTACATGCACAATTGTGAATGCCTTGAGTTCTTCAAGACACATCCTGATACAGCCTTGTGAGAAATTTAACGAAGAACAAGGTCAGCAGCGTTTAGCAAGAGCACAACGACCAAAATCTTCTAAATATCAAGATTGTGAACATGAGTGCAGTTGTGAACATAGGGGCTTCGAGCTTTACCACAGCCCTCTACCAGAAAAATGACCTGCTCCTCACATTTCACCCCCCTCCCTTCTCATCTCACACTAATCTGAATCCAAAATTGACATCTGACCTATTATTCATGAGTGTGCCATGAGTACCACCTCTCATTAATTTTTGCCAAATATTTTGTATGGCCTGAGTTTACACATTACACCATCAAATCTCTGTTATAGATATGAATATATGTAAATAAAAATAATTATAATGTAACTAATAAGATAGCTCTTCAAACCTTTTGACCCTTAGAAATATACTATTGCAGTCAGGTTTTCAGCCATTGGTTATGTGCAGTTTGGAAACAAGAACAATTGGACTTATGTGATGATGAAAATATTTTAGGATATTAAGAGTTCAGGTGTCCTTGTTTTTAAACTGCAAGAAATAAGGGCTTCAGAAGCCAAAAAATTGGAGTTAGAAAGAAAAATTTGCCCTCTTTAAAGCACATTGATAGAATATAAATGCACATTAACTGTACAAATATAAAAAGCTAAGCACATAAAAGTCAGCAGTCCTACTCTCTGTTTGTTGTCCTGTATCACCATTGAAATTAAGAACAACGATGTCAAGGTAACTGTTGTATTTGTTCAACATGGAATTGCTGTTAAAACGCTAAAATGTCTCAGTGACTCAGTTCAGGCTCCGTCCAAGTCAAGATTGTCTCTCGTAGATACATATCTTAGCTTATGTTACAGGGTTTTTTTGTATAATTATTGTTGCCTGAGCAACAGTCAATCGTGAGTGCAAAAAGTTAACAAAGCAATAAGTGTTTGGGTATTTGTCTCTATTCTCTCCTTTGAAGCTATTGGGAATCGGAGCACATTACTATATGCTGGCCTTGTCCACTAAAAATGCTGAGTGTTGGCTCCATGACACAGGACTTAACAGCTAACATTCGTGTGTACTCTCTAAAACAACCCTAGGCCTTGAGGCTCTTGTCAATAAGATTGCATTGCCATTAATTAAATGTAAGAAAGAATTTATCACTTTTGTCATTGTACTGTGCTGTAGAAACTGTAGTTGATTGTNGATTGCATTGCCATTAATTAAATGTAAGAAAGAATTTATCACCTTTGTCATTGTACTGTGCTGTAGAAACTGTAGTTGATTGTAAGTATAGAAACTGTTTGTGGAATCATAAATATAAAAAAAAGTTATAAAAAAAAGAAGTGCAAATGGACAATGCTGTATGTTGTCTTTGATTTTGTGTATTTTGTAAATGAGAATGAAATATAAGTAAATACATCAATGTTAAATACCGGTTATGAATCATAGTTAGCCTAAATGTGACAACATCAGTTCTGTTTAAAAGGTGTGTGAGATTTTTTTTCTTATATTTTTCTCATTGTTGATTTTCAATCGGGTCTGCACTTTGTCGTGCACCTGACCCTTTAGAATCACAATGGATAACAAAGAACCATGAAGAATAAAAATTATGAAAAGAGAAATATTTGTCATTATTTAAAAAGTCTCTGAATGTTGTGGATTATGTTCATAACAAACAAACTTAAAATGGTGTTAAACCTGCTGCTACTCAGGAAAGATATTGGTGTAATCAAGCTTCATTTACATAGCGCCAATTATCACATCAGAAGGGATTTCAAGGCGTTCTACACATAGAGCAGGTTAAACTTTTTTGTTTTTTCAGCGTGAGAAATAGGAGTTGTGGTGTGAGAGTGTGTGAAGACAGTTTAATGCATATCTCACGTTCAGTGCTTGAGAGTTGCCCTGGGTGCGTTTTAACTCAATGAGAAGATGTCGAACTTCTGAATCTTTATCCAGATGGAAGCTTCATATTTAGCCTGTTTGGGCTTTTTGCCTGTTTCTGCACTAATCTTTTTTTTTTTTTGGTCACATCTTTGTATTAATATCTTAAAGTGCTAAATAAACAAACTACATGTACTATAGCTCCTGGACAGCATCAAACAGCATGTTACCAACATGTCCTCAATCGACATCAATGAAACTGTCTGCATTAGTGTTTATCAGTAGCAGATTGTGTGGGGGTGGTATTAGATGCACTTGCTATTACTGGAAACTTGATTTTATTTTCTTCAGGAGATTTTGAGAATAGTGTAAATGTTTTTATTTGAACTAAAGTCAAAACTAGATATTTTTGCTGCAGAGCCGGATGTGACGCACGTGATGCTGTCTGAGTTGATTACGTCATTGATTAAGTCATTGAGTTGACTACGTCATTTAGATAGGATATTAAATGATGTATGAATGACAGGGACAAAGACTGACTATATAATGGACACATTTGATTTTTTTCACCTGTGAATAAGCAGTTGACAACCCCAAAGTGAACACTGAGTGAACTCCAGAGGTACACTTACGTTTCACTTACTGGTATTCTATAACAGTTATGCGTTCATCAGTATTTTTTTTTTTTAAAGTTTGTGGTCGGTTGTTTCATGTCAGTTCAACATTAAGAAAGTTCAGGTTATTTTTTCTTTCTTTGTTTTACTTGTTTTGTTTTGTTAGTCTATCTGAATAGTTTAAAAGAAGAAGATTTATTTATTCACCAACCAGTTTACCATCAATCTTTGTCACAAGAACTCAGTTACCTTGAGGACCAAGTTACAGTAATAGTCAGACCACATACAGTGTCATGGAGAACAAGGCTGAAATATTTCATGACACCTTGACTACTGCAGATTGGGAATACCATGATTCAAGTCTAGGAGATAATATTGGAGATGTTTGGTGACAACAGTGCACATACCTGTCCAAAAATCCAAAACGCCTCCTACCCCGCCTATGTCTCCAACACCTACTTTCCCTGCTGACTAAAATGATCTCCATCAAAATCAGCAAGAAGCGGATATTGGGTGTGGACATGCTCCAACCTTTAAGCCTATATTAAGAGGGCAGCAGCCAGCACTCTGCTGCTCCACCACCGCCACCACCACCACCACAGGTAAGACCATGCTTCCTTTTTTGGTTGTGGATGCATCTAGACATGACCACCTCCATAGCTGTTACAGCAGGTTAGAGTGCCACTTAGTGGATAGATTAGGAATTGCTATTTCTATGCCAACTCACACTTTATGCTATCAAATGTGTGTTTGGTTGTTTCCCTTTACGTGTGTAGCAATGGCCAGGTTGTGAATGAGCTCCCTGCTCACTTAGCCCCTCTTATTTTAAATGATACCATCCTGCACCAGAGAGGGGAAAGGTGCATTAAGAAGCCAGCCAATGCCTTTATTCTCTTTAGGAAGGGGCAAAGGCATAATGTTGTCAAATAATATAACTTCACCAATAATGCCATGGTGAACAAGACTGTGTGAGAGAAGGTTAATACATTTACTTTTGTGTGGGTGAGACTCCCAATTTGAAACTCTTAATCCAATCTTTACATCTTCATGCTGATTTTACACCACGTGCCTGCACACCAAACCAACGTGTAGGTGTGTATGCTAACAGACGGCATCTTGTTCTGTCCACAGTGTAAGTCTCTGTCACAAGAGGAGGAGGCCAAGTACTATATTTGAGGCAGACAGGGAGAGAAAGCTCCACTCCTGGCAGCACCCTCAGTGGACAACTACAACACAAGCATCCATGACACATCCTAACCTACCACAACCCCATATACCACAAGCCTACACAACACAACCACCCATGACACAACCCAACTTGTTACAACCATCCATGACACATCTCACAGGCCTACATGCCACATCCTATCCCTGATATGACATGGGGTATTTCTCACTCAGACCCAGACTCAGACAGATTAAATTTAGAGTCAGCCTGTCCACAGACTTACATGACATAGACTTTTAACACTCTTCTTCACTCCCCCAACCCAACTGGTCAAAGCAGATGGTTGCCCACATAGAGCTTGGTTCTGCTCAAGATTTTTTGAGTTTTTCCTTGTCACTGTTGCCAAGTGCTTGCTCATGTAGGAATGTCCTCACTTTAAACTCTACCGGAAATGTAATGTGTAATGGTAAATACAACATACTTTTTTTTTTTAACTTTTTAATTCAACTACTTTTGTCCACTCTGTACATAAAACAATGAAACAGTCTCTAGTTGCACCACCACCTGAAGAAAATCCATCTACCAACAGAGCTCAGACCCCATCAGACTGGCACCTAATCATCACTGTGTAGAGTTAAGTCTTTGCAGGATTTTACACTTACTTTTACTCTGCTGTTAGAGGAGGTTTACTCTCCATATACTCTACCTAGGATCAAATAGGTTGAGTCTTAAATATTGACAACTCATGTTTTACTGTGTCTATATACAGTGATAACAAAATAT
This sequence comes from Rastrelliger brachysoma, assembly GCA_024605115.1. Lineage (NCBI taxonomy): Eukaryota > Metazoa > Chordata > Actinopteri > Scombriformes > Scombridae > Rastrelliger > Rastrelliger brachysoma. The sequence continues at coordinate 826 of JANJYP010005143.1, read as the reverse complement.
TATGTTCGAACTATGACAACCCTTAGCCATTGTTTGGAAACTGTTTGTAGACAAAAGTTGTATAGGTGAAGTGTTGTTGACAAAAACTAAACATAAGAAGAGCTTACTGCTGCTGCCAGCCAGAGATGCTGCTAGAAAACTACACAGCACTTAAAAAACTACAAAACCCGGCTGTGATAGCACTTCCGGTGAGTGTTACGTGAGCTAAGCGACGCAACTGTGCATTTGCAAGGTGAGTTTACAAAATCTTCTCAGAGTGTACATAGCTGTAGCTTCATCACTTATTATTTAGCTTTACTGTTTAACACAGGTTTGTGTTATTCTTTATGGAGCTGGTCGGCGCAAAAGCTCCGTAAAATTGCTTCACTTGCGTAAATATCGAGTGATGTTTATTATGAAAGCTAGCGGCTAATGCTAGAACACAAACGCCATGCTAGTTCATTTAGAGCTAGAAAGTTTAATTTAGTAAATTTTGCTGCAACGTTATTTAGAAATGGTGCCACTGACTTAAAATCTTGCACTGTAAAAAATGACTCATTATGTAATCTCTGTCACACCAGACATCCGTGTGTTGAGGGTTCATAGTTGCAGGACATCTGGTTGCGTCATTGAAATCAGTTATAAAATGCTGCATCTGTGTGCAAATATAATGAAAAAAACATATACCTAGACAGAGAGTTGGGTGTTACATTACAGATTGGGTGTTTTTTGTCTATGTTAGTTCACAGATTTCCTAAAAGGGTAAAATGAGATGTTCTTTGTTGATCCCCCTTGAGATGAATTTCAAATTGACAGCAATACATAGGGTGGTCAAAACAGAGAGTTG
>JANJYP010005120.1:0-12042 GCA_024605115.1 Rastrelliger brachysoma | reverse complement strand
GTTCTTTACACATGTAACTGACCCTGGTGAGATGTTGATATGTTATGGTCTACAATGTTTTTGTTCATATATGATATTGTTAAGTTGCCAGCTTGCTGAGGTACTGGATCTCCATCCAAAAGGATCTGGAGCCTGAACCCAAAACCATGCAAAAATCTCACATTGTAGATAACGGTGATCACCTTCCAACAGTTCTCAAAAAACACAGTTTCCTCTCCAATTAAGACAAGCCTACTAATGTTGTACATCTACATGTTGGTATGTGTGTACTTTCTGACATTTTACAGTTTGCCCTTGGTTATGCATATTAACTATAAAAAATGTATGCAAATGATGAGGCTTCAAGAGAATTTGCTTAGTCCTTAAAGAAGGGAAAGGCTCTACTAAACATTTAGGTATGGCTAAAATAGCAGTCTAGCAACAGTGCTGAAAGTGTGTTGATGTATAGAAAATAAAATCAATGCATTTTAATGTAAATATACTTAATCTTTCAATTATAACCAATATTTTCTGGTAACAACTGTGTGACTTGCTACCTTTCCCTTCATCATACTGATACATATGATATTTATATGCATCGCTGTGTGCATTTTGTGTCAACTTATATATTAACATGACAGTGGTGTTTTGTAACCTGTTATGTGCAGTTGTCGTTATTTCCATATTACTAAATACACTAAGAATCAACATAGAAAACTGTCAGTAGATTGACCGGTCATTGCAGCCCTGTCCCTGGGTCAAAAATNTCATTGCATCCCTGTCCCTGTATAAAAAATTCAAAAAAAAAAAAAAAAAAAAAAAAAAAAAGGACAACTGCCAAGATATGGTAGTACAATGGCTGAGTCTACCTCCTACAGTGGCACATGTCACTTGTTACTAGAGCTCATTAAAAGCTGCAGGTTAGGTTGGGTAGGGTAGAACCTAATCAAACCTCTACCTACTGGATTATTTTTTGACAAATGACAATACACGAGTGTTTTACAGCAGTGATGGCTGCATGACTACATACCCGATCTTGGCCTTCTGCTTGGTCTTGGAAGAAGATACAATGCAGGCCTTCCTACAGGCCTTCTCTTTGGGTCTTGCCTTGCCATTTCCTTTATGCTCACGCTCCCGGTGAATTTTGTACTGAGAAGAAGAGCTGGGGAAGCTCTCAGGGCTCATGACTCTGGGGATGTTCTTCTCACCACGCTGACGTGCTTTTGCAATTGCCTCTGATATTATCCTATTGGCCTTCTCCTGCTTCTCCAACTGTGTTGACTCCATCTGATGATGTGTCTTCCGCGAGGTCCTCTTCTCCGATGAGGAGCTGGATGAGGATGAAGATGATGAGGACGAGGAGGAGGATGATGAGCTGCTCTTCATTTGGGGACTGAGGACCCGTACCTGGCTACCAGGACCATTAGTGTTCTTTCGAGGCTGAAGAGACAAAGAAAATCAGAAAGACAGCTTTTAGTGCAAGTGCTAATCAGACATATGACAGTGACATTTGACCTTAAAGTGCAGTTGAGTGAGGACAAAGTTGCACCATTCACAAAGAAGGACATGGCTTTGACTAACCTCGCACTGCTTATGTTCATTCAAACACATTATGGATTTTGACACAAAGCATGTGCTACATGAGCATAAATTACTGTTGCCAACCACCTTATCATGCATTTCTCCACATACAGATCTATCACACAAGATATTTGATAGATATGTGTGTGCTAATAGATTAACACAAGCAAACCTTTGTTCTTACATTACCAGCAGTTGCTGTTTGACTGTAGCATAAGCAGAGGAAATTGTGATTATCAAATATGAGAGATGGGCTTAGTGAAAAAAAAAACAAAAAAACCATGCAACATAGTTGCAGTAGGACCGTTGGATGCATCACTCATTCAGAAAAACACAACCCTCTCATGGCTGTGTGAACAACTCAGAGAGCGGAGCTTGTTGCTGTCCCTGTCTCAGATGCTGGGGGTGGGGGGTATACCTGTGTTTCTCAGCATGATGCTCAATTTCACTGCCAGCCTCTTATCTAGCTCTACGAGCAGACGTTGAGCATGTGAATGGCAGGTGGTTTTTCCAAAGAATTCATTGAGATCAGGTGGGAAGGACTCAAACTCTGAAACCGTGTGACACAGAAAACTCTCCAAGTCTGATACACATGAAATTCTTTTAGGTAGAGTAAGCTATTCAGAAAAAAATAGGTAAACACTGGCTCAGTGTAGCAGGTTACAGTGAGCCTTGCAGACATAAATAATCCAGCTTGCCTGATACGTGATAATATGTGAATAATAGATGGCGTGACTGCAGTTATGCCTACACAAGCGCCTTGTGGTGGGCCTTGAGCCCAGTGGAGAGGGAACCCATAAATGGATGACCTAATCTAAAAATGAGTTGCGTATGCTTACATGGCCCAGGCGCGGCCAGTTGCTTTTTTTTTTCCACACAGCTAGCTAAATAAAGAGAATTAACCTCACCAACAAAGTGGGGGTGCAGGGGAGGAGTTGAATAAATAGCAATTGATTTGAAAAGAAAAACGCAACAGACACATACACACGTATACATACAAGAGCTGCATTATGATTTTCACGTGTGCAACGCTGCTGAGGCTGTTAGGAAGAAATTTACTGGATCATGCTGGAATGTTCTCATTCAAGTTAATGGTAAAAAAGAGGGGGAGGGGTTGAAAGTAATGCATAAGAGCGGAAGAACATGAGGGCAAATAAAAGAAGCAGTGAGAGGAAGAAAGAAATTCATATATGAAAACAGGCTTCTAACAAGAGAGGGGGGAGAAAGAGTGAGAGGAGAGGGAGAGAAAAGATAAAATGCACCAAAACTGAGAGCACTGCAGCTGTGTAATACATCTATAAATAACTGAAATTACAGCCTGCCAGCACTGCAGTGATTTCAATCTCTCGAGCAGCACGTAGTCTCATGAAAACGGTGGGGCCCATAATAGCCCATGAAAAGGTAGAGTAAAGCTTCCATTTGGGCCAGCTAGCTTTTTCCCTCGCTCTCAGCTCTCTCTCTCTCCCCCCCCCCCCTCCCCCCCTCATTTCCACATGTAGTTTAGCTCTCTGGTGACTGACAGGCACAACTCATGGAGGGCACACACCTCATGCACTGTCCATAAAGTACAGTGCAGACCCAGCATAGAGACATGCATTCAAAGATAGGACCACTACAGCGATGTATGGCATGAATAGGCAATGGGGGTTGAGGGAATAGAAAATAGCGTAAATCTCTTGTGCATTGATAAGGTCTAACGCAGTAATGCAAATGAGTATGGAGGGGAGTAAAGAAAAAAAAAAGCAGCAATGAGTTCAAGATGGCGGCAGTGCAGCATGAGCCAGTAGCAGAGGAGGTTGTTCAGTTCCTGCCAGCCCCTCCTCCTCCTCCCCGTTGTCCCTCCTCCTCCCCTCCCGGCTCTCAGAGCAAGCTCACTTACCCTTCCTCTTGGCCTCTTCACTGTAGACATGGTGTTTTTTTTTTGTTTTTTTTCTTCCTCTTTCCTCCCCCTCTCCAGCCGGCTAACAAAAGCCTTGCCCTTTTGCCGGGTTTTTTCTCTCACTCTCCGTTGCTCGTTCAAGCTTTCTCTTTTACAAAAACGTGCTCACTCTTTCCCCTTTTCAACAGTCGGGTTTTTCTCTCACTCTTTCCTTGAGCGGCGTGTGTGTGTCCCCCCCCCTCCCCACCCTCTCTCACTCGCACTCCCTCTCTCTCTCTCGCTTTCTCTCTCCCTCCTCTCTGGCCTCCCCTCCTCCTCCTCCCCGGTCAGCTCTTCTCCTCAGGCAGTGTGTGAGAGCACTGGAGCCGTTCGTCTCCTCCTCCCCCAGCGGGCAGGGCTCAAGAGGAGCACATGGGAGCGCTCTCTCTCTCTCACACACACTCACTTTCTCTCTCCCCCTCTCTCTCGCCCTCGTTTGTCTCTTCACAGGGTGATGAGGGAGCAGCGCTGTGGGCGGTAGAGGAGGTGCGTGGCAGTCCAGGAAGCTCTCATTCTGCCGCTGCGTGCTGCTCCGCCGTCGTCCGGCTTCACCAAAGTATCCCTCACTCACTCTCTCTCTCTCTGCGTGTGTGTCAGAGTTGCTTTCCCCTGCCTCCTCTCTCCTCCCCTCTCATTGATTCCTCTTTCCGCCTGCCTTTCGCGTGCGCCTCTCTGAGCTCTTCTCCCCTTCTTTATTAATCGTCCTTTATTGCTTTCCGCTTTGCTGTTTCCCTTTTTGCGTCTCTCCTCGTCCTCTTCAGCAGCCCAAGTATAAAAAGGTAGGTTACTCCTTTTATTACACACATACGCACAAAAAAGGCTTTTGTGTTAGCTTGCCTACTTGTTTGGCCGGTTGTTTTTTCCTCCTTTCCCCCCCCCACTTGTCTTTTTTCCTCGTCTTCCCTCGCTGCCCTCCCCTCTCCCAGGCTGGGGTGTGTGTGGCGAGCGCAAGACTCTGGCAGGCAGAGCGGCGGAAAATGAAAGCACAAAGCAGCAAAATGCATCAGCATGAATATTAGAGATGTCGTTAAAACCCAGACTCGTTTTTCTCTCTCTCTCTCTCTCGCTCGCTCATTCGCTCTCTCTCTCTCTTTCACACACACACACACACACACACACACTCTCTCTCTCTCTTTGTAAGGAAGTAGGCCAGCAGATGGTGCTAGCAGTTATTACATTAACTTTCACAACTTAACCCCCAAAGTACTGGATTTCTCCCACACCACAGATTGTCAACATTGTAGCTTTTTTTTGGTGCCCATGTAGGTTACTGCCAGCAATGTGCTGATTTATTTATGGAACAGCATCATCCAGAAGTGCTTGATGAACAAATAGATAAACAAATTCCCAAGGGCTATAAATATAATCCTGATACAAACACCACATAAAGTTTAAGGCATTGGGTGATAAACAGACTTTCCATTGCCTTTCAATGCAAGACACATGCGACTTACACTGCGCTGAGTCATCAGTGGCAAATCCAAGCACTTGTGGGGTCAAGACCTGGTCACCCTGCTGTGACTCCTCAGAAAAATGTGGGATATACCCAATATATGCAGCTTTTTCCTGTGCAACAGAAGCGATCTTGGAAGAGAGTGGGCCTTCTCAGAGGACTCCTGACTGCGTGCTACAGGGGCCATGTGCATCGGCTGGCACATGGTATTGGGAATTATGCAGACACACGGCTGGCCTGAAGCCAGGTACAGTACAGAGCACTACTGGGTCAGGCCTGAGTTACCAACAGATAGCCCCCCCCCATCGGCCTTTCAATCTTTATTTACAGGGTAGAATCAGCTGAGCATTCCTGTTGTCCGGCCAACAACCTGCTACACTTTTCATGAGCTGTACACATCGGGCATATGGGAGTTGTGCAGTTCAAGCAGGACTGCTGCCCACACAACAGGGGGTAGGAGGGGGCATGCTTTTGGAGCCAAGTCTTAACAGAGGTTGGGAATGGGGCACTGATTGCCAAACACAATACATGCAAAACATCAAATGCTGTAAAAAAAAAAAGATAAAATTGTTGTTTGTTTATATATGGATGTGATGTGATGTGATATGATGACCTCATTCAATTCAATCCAGGAACTTAAGATGAAAGACAAATTGAACATGTATGATTATTTTATATTGATTATTGTTGTATAACTTAGCATATTGTTCCATTCTGATTCCTAATATGACTCAACATTTCATGTACAACCTAAATAAACCTATGAAACTGACCAACTGGATTAATGTGGACAGTCTTATTCAAAATATTTTTGTGTTTCAAGTAGACACGGGTGATTAGGAATCCAGTGGCATGAGCACCATAAAAAACACAGCAATGCTGTGGTTTGAGCAGTTTTACATGTTACAGTGGTAAGTCTCTTACAAGGAAAAGATATGATATATATATATATATATATATATATATATATATGACAATACACACATTTTCGTTCAAAGTGTGCATAGCAGGCGCAGCAGGCATCAGATCCACCTGCCAACTCAAGCCTTGGAGTTTGGACTTTAAAACAGACCACATGCTTACAGGGAGCTGAGCACTAGCGTCCTCTCCAAACTAAACAAATCCACCATCAGATAATGCCCACCAGGGTACAGTGCTTTGACTAATCACAAATCAACACTGCAGCGGGTGTTGAGTCATATTGGTAAGCATTTAGCGCTTTTTAAATGAACAACAAAAAAGTACTGACTAAAGGCTCTTCAACAATTGAAATGAAAACAAAACCTTTACTATTTGAGTCTGCAGTTAGTGTGCAATGATTGTGCTTACTCTTATACTTCCAAAAGTACATGCTGGCCTTCCCACTGTAAAGGTGGAGAGCAATGCTTAGTAAAGCATCAAGTGTCACTTACAATACAAACAACTACGAGAGACTATTCAATGAAAGGCAAGAAGTGACAAACATTCAGAGTCTGAGTGGCTGTTAGTATTGATAAAGCATTTTCTCTTCACTGGAGCAGCGTGTTAGCGTGTCAAAACAAGAGCAAAGAAAGACAGCTACAGTCAACAACGCACACATGCTTCAACGGTCACATGGCATGAAGCTATAGCTCCTTGGCAACTGAACAGTTAATATGCAAACAAGCCTGGCAGCTCTGTATGGGAGGGAGTGGCTTCCTTTAAAGAGAGATGAGGGAGGGGAGAGGAAGAGGAGAGGAGGGGAGTAGAGGAAGGGGAGGGGAGAAGCAGAGCTGGTGGGTGAAAGAAAGCGAATGGAAAAAAAAATTGTGTTGGTGTGTGTATGNGGGGAGGGGAGAAGCAGAGCTGGTGGGTGAAAGAAAGCGAATGGAAAAAAAAAATTGTGTTGGTGTGTGTATGTGTGTGTGTTTGCGCATGCAGAGAGATAGGGTGGCTGTAGAGGCACAGGTGTCTGGCTCTGAACACTCCATTACTTCCTCATCAAAGGGCCTGTATTAGTGTGCCACCGCTCTCATTTCTTGCCTGTACCACCGTGAGAGTCCCCGCTAACTAACCATTAGGGAAATGAGAGAAGAGAGCTAGCAATGCACTGAAAATGACAAGATACCTAACACCCATCGGTGCTTCATAGTCTGCAGCAGGATGCTATTCTCATACGCAGATGAAATCCAGAGCCAAATGGCTTCTAATGTCGCCGGCGTTAATGGCAACATTATCCATGGTGCAGTGGATGAGAAAAAAAAGTAGTTATTGTGATTGATTACACTGCTGTAGACAATACACAGGTGTGGTATGTTATTGCTCATTTCAACTTTTGAATACTATGCAAACCCCCCCACCAAAAAAAAAAAACAGTAAAACAATACTTGGTTAGAGTAATACTGCTTAAATTGGTGGTTAGAAAAACTTCCAGGACTTGGTTTCAAGCCCAGTATAATCATATAAACAAGTGTATCAAAGGCATAATAAACAATACACAATATCCTTGAGGCATCATACATGCACAAAATCATGAGCTAATGTTTTTTAGCTGAACCCTCATCATAGATTTTTAATTTGTGTTACAAGTCTCCAATTTTGTAATTGCACTTTCAGGTAATAACATTTGCTCTAAAATATCTTAAAAATCACAAAAAAACATTTCATCATTTGGTTGGTTTTGGTTTGATCACCCTCAAAATTACCAAAATTGTCCCTGATAAACTTCCTGTTAATTAAATAATCGTTTAAAATTGACAGAGATCTCCTACACTGTCTCTTCCTAGTGTGGAATCAATAATAGAAAAATAACAACCAGCCCTTGCCACGCAGCAATGCAGCATAATTGCACGTCCATCAGACAGCAACCAGTGTTTCCCTGAGGTTCAGAATTGATTTGTGGTGGTCTGATATCCAATACTTGAGAGTCTGCTGCAACACAGACTGACAGCTGATTAGCAAAGGCATTTTTCAGGCATGTATAAGACTGACTGAATACATGAATGCTGCTGTATGGTAGAATTTGATGGATCCTCATGTTAAAATACTGTTCCTATGAGATGAGGAAGTACAAAATGTATTTTTAGGGGTTGAGGTTGCTGGCATATCTATTTGACTGGGTGTTCAAACATTTATATGGGAAACACTGCAGCAACACACATGTGTGATTAGAGAACAAGTGATGAAGTCTGGATTAGTCAACAGCAGAAGCTGCCTTCTACTACAACTCTGTACAAAACAACAATGTCTGATGCCATTACCTCACTTTTCAGACATGCTTTAAAATATTTCTTTGTACTGTTTTACAAGAAAAGATCTGCCCTTCATATTTCTCCCAGAGATAAAAACATCAGAGATGTCTCAACTGTAAGCAGATCACATACCTATGGCTTGGCTAATAACACTGATTGTACAGTTAAGTTTAAGTGTGATTAGGCCAAACTAATTAGGCCCGAGGCTGGAGGCCAGTTCACAGTCAGGTTGGAGTGTGAGGCAACAGCACGACTGATATATGAAAGGAGACATAGCACGCAGACATGCTTCCTCAACCAATTAAATATAGAACCATGTAATAATGAGAGATACAGTAGCTGAGGCCCAGCATGGTACCCTCTAAAGAAGCTGCTGAGAGCCTAAAAGCATTATTATTTGTCTGGGCCTGTTCATTCTGGCCTGCTGTACTGTGACCAGGCAGCCTTCATCAGCCAGAAAGCAGAGCTGCGCATGGCAGAAGTGGGATAGTATATACCCAGAGTACAAAAGTTATACACTTCAGCTGTAATGCCATATTACAGGGCCTTGCACTCTCACACATTGTACAGTAGTAGGAACTAAAAATAACGTTGCACTTTAAACTCCAACAAGTACAGGCCATTTCCACTTAGGCATACCTGAATCAATGACTCTACACGGCAAATAAAAATAACATCAAGTGTATCAACAGCACTGTAAATATTCCTGACCAATAATGACATGTTTCACATGGCTTGTAGCGGTGGCAGATTTTAAATGGACAAAAAATGTTGTATTGTGTCTGCCAGTACAATACTTAAGTTGTGAAAAGATTAAATTTATGTTTGCCACAACGTCTCGCTTCATGCTACATTTTGATTTTCAGCTGTGTCTGCCTCCCATGCTGCCTGCACTTCACTGAAATGGGTTTCCCGCCATTGCAACTACGTAACAAGCAGAGATGAAAGAGGTTTAATCAGGCGACAGAAGTGAAACCACCCGAGTGGCTAGACGACAGTTGTGACAGGCTATTAGAAAAAAGTACACTTTCTATAGTTCTTTACTGTGATCAGTTTCCTGAGATCGTTCTAAATCACCACCATTATACTGTACCAGCACTACACTACCACTGACAGCTGACTGCTAGTTAAACTGCCCTGCCATGCTCAAAAGCACCTGGTCGGCAGTTTTTGAGCTCAGTAAGCAGGTACCTCATTCACCTTCACATGCACATATACAAACACACACACACACAATTCTGCAACACAAAGCTGTGATATTGTTGTGCAATTTTCTTAGCTACAATAACCAATTCAAACAAATACTCCCAACTATTTTTCCACAATTGGAGAAATAGTTAATCTGAGGAAAAAGACAATTGAAGCCACCTAATATAATTTTGTGAGTAGACAGCTCCTAAAATTACTTTTCTTTGACTTCAAACAATAAACATGGTTCTAAGTAGTGACTATTGGCCATATGGGAGCTATGAGCATATTTCAAAACACACTGTACAGTACAGACAGTGATATTGCTGCATCCTTTGGGTTAACTTTGCAATAAGCCCAAAATGTAAAAAGTGAAGTAAGCAAAGTTCAAGTCTGACAACCGTATTGGTCCCAGCAGACACAGCACTGCCAGCAGACTACTGTTCTTTAAGCGTCCATGTGTGCACAAGCCCACGTCTGCTATATTTATAAAATACACGTGGAAAGCTCTGAGGTCCATGATCACAAATAAAAAAAAAACCCACAAATACATACAGGCTTCTTTCTTTTCCTCCTTCCTTTCACACAGATTCACTCACTCTTCATCTCTCTCTCTCCCTCTCACATACAATCTTGACACCAGGTTAATTCTATGCCAATACAAAAAAACCCTAACTGGTCCCAGTGTAAGCAGGGATGTGCCTCACCACTACTGCACTCCCGAGCTACTCCAGTCTAATGAGCTTGAACCAAGACAGCTTATTAGCTCTATTATTCCATCAGCTAATTGACTCTATTATTTAATCAAATTCAGCAAATGTGGCTATTCCTGTTGCTGATAAGAGGGTTTATGAGTGCAGGCGGATCCAAGTGTTGCAGATACACGTTCTACGGCCAAGTCATCAGGCTAGAACAGAAGTGAACACTAGGGGGGGACTGTGAGGAGAGATAGCAGGAATGCAAGGTAAAAAGAAAGGAGGCCTGCCATCACCTTCAATCTCTGTAAGTTTAATGAAAATACAAGAGTTTAGTACTTCACAAAGGGGTAGTTGGGAAGAAATCCATTTAAACATTCCTCATGATGCCCTTAAATTCTTCAATGGATGTAAATGCTGTTAATTTTTATATCCTTTTCCAGGTTATTCCATGCCCAAGGTGCACAATAGGAAACACAGTTTTCCACAGACCATTTATTTGTACAAGGGTAGGGTACCCTTTTAATGAGCTGAGACTGAGAAAAGGTACACAGATAAGGAGTTTACTCAGTATTAAAAAAAAAAAATACCAGTGTTGTCTAAGAGTAGTCAAGATTGTCCATCGCAACAAATCAAAAAGATGTAGTGGTGAGAAACAAATTGTTAGAAATGTAGAGACACTGAATAAAGGGGATCTGTAAGATGGAGAAGGTAACATGCATATTAAAATATATCAACATAATCAATCACTGACAGAAAAGAAGCTTCCACAAGTTGTTTTTTTTCCTTTGGCATTGAATTTAAAGCAATATGCACAGTAAATAAAAGCATGCCATTTATCCATACACCCAAATATTTGTACAAGGCAGGCCAACCTTTCAATCGATTTACCATTGACCGTGGATATACTAGATTGTCAACTGTGAGGAATCTTTTGAGAAGACTATGGAGTTTTCTGAGGCTCATTTTCATAATTGGCAGCTTAATTACCAATGTATTGAACTGAAGTGGCCTATTTGCATTTTATCAATTAACATTTCAACACCTCAAAAGTGTCCCTCAACAGTACTTTTCAAATCACTACAGTGTCATTAAAATAGAAGCGATGTGGATAGATGTTGGCCTCCAAAACTCAGACTGACTAAATCAGAGGAGGTTTTTCAAACCTCATCTTGATGGAGGGCTTCCACCGAATACACACCACACAGGCAACAGTAAAAACTCATTGAGACATGATCTATGTATCATAGTTTGGCGTTGTCATGACACCTTTTAACTCACTGATACCTGCAAAAAGGCTGCCATGACTTGGGTTTGCGTGTTGTGCGTAGTACATGTAGTACTACCTTGGCCTGGATCTGCCTCAATCAAACTCAAAGACTACAAGAAAAGGGAGCTATTCTAACTAGGGCATGTGTCCTTCTTGCTTCTTTAAGTGTCAACTCAGAGGGCAGTCGCTCAGCAAGATTTAAGATGATATTTTAAGGGCTAGTGCTGTGTGCGTGCACTGGGTGAGCATGAGCTAAAGTGAAAGCAGAAGGCCATCTATCCACAGAGGGACACCCATTTACAAAAAGTAGCTGACTTTCAAATTTTACACAGCAGCAATGCCATTGTAGATCCGTTGCTATTCAAACAGTTTTTTATCACGCTGAATACAGGCCTCTTTCATGCTCAATAAAATAATGCACTTTCTGAGAAACTCACAGTACAGTAATAGTAGTCGCGTTCTCATGTGTACAACCAGATATTGCCCACATTACTTGTTGTAACAGCAAGTTCCTGTAAAATTTATTCAAAGGCATTTTGGAAAAGATCTTAAAAAAAGCTTCTGATTTATTACTTTTAATTTTATTGTTTTTTTAAGTTGAGCTGTGGGAACATAATGGCAGGACAGCCAGCATGAGTGGCCAAATGATTGTACAGGTTAAAAACAAGTCTACAGTTAAGCCTAAGGTAAGCACACCAGTAATGTTGGTAATAATAATAATAATAATAATAAATCCCTCATTGCAAAGA
>JANJYP010005113.1:0-25796 GCA_024605115.1 Rastrelliger brachysoma | reverse complement strand
AGAAAATAGTGTGTTAACCCTTTTCATACCTAACCTATTGACATAAATTACATGTGTGCATGCATGATTGGATGTGTGCATATGTTTGTTTGTTGTGGATTTGCAAATTAGCAAAATGAGCCAACAAATCATTCAAAATACAAACAAACAAGGTAGGCTAATATACTTTGGTTTTGTGCATGGTGCGCTACAGTTTCTATTCCTGAAGATTGCATTGCAGTTTGTGTGTTTAAACGATTTGGTAAAAATGGTTGCACATCACAAAAAACAGAAAGGTGGACAGAAAACTTAATTTTAGCACATTTATTGGCTCACATAAAAAGTTTACACTGACACGTTTTGGCTACTGGCGTTCTTCAGAGCAGAGTTTGTGTGTTACTCTGAGAGTCTCCTGTTGGAGTAAAAGTTCTGCTTTTACTATTACCGCTGTCTTTAAAATGCCTTGCACTTCAGAGTTGCACCCCAGTTTATGGGTCACACAGCATTCACTAACACAGCTACATTATCCAGTGACAACTTTAAACCCTTGTTTCACACAGTTCAGCTTCAAAAGACCACAGAGCGCAGCAATGCATGCACATCCTCTTAAATTGCTGCTTAGAAGACAGGAAAATCCAGTTACTGGTCAGCAATGGTTACAAGGAAGGTGAGCGAAACAGAGGAAGAGAATGAGATAACATGAATTTTTCACCATGAACAGTCAATCAAGACACCATGCAGCAGGCCTGGCAGGGATTAATAAGTAAAGAACAGAGAGGGCTACCCATTGCCCTGAGCACAAGTTTTGGGATGCAGTAATTGGCTAGGATTTTGCCTTCAGAGTCAACTTGAAGCCGCACACATGAGCCTAATGAAGGTTTCTCTGACTTTGTTGTACTTTTCCCGCCCATTCTGCTTATTTTCAGCACGGACCACGGTTCTCATCTGGTAAATTATTGAGGGTGTTCTTTGGTCCGTAAAGCTGGCTACGATTGCTAAGTTCTTTGCTCCCAGCTATACTCCACAGGTGATTAGTTACCATGGATGTATTAAACAATGGATGAGGTATTCAAACATGGTGCCCCATTCATTCCAATAAAGGCTGCTCAGCCAGCACATGCAGTAAACTGAAAAAGCTAGTCTCGCTTCCATACATGTGTGTCTTTAGCTGCCACTGTATGGCCGATGAATCGCCCACATGGCTGATAGGGAAATATCTTGATACAGCTGTCTACTGTTTTGAATGTGTGTGATGGAAATTTACAGCAGATTCTCTTGAAATCAATGTCTACAGCAACTTTTATATGCAAAAATCACACAACAGAACAGCACTCTGTCTGGGAATTACAAGCAAGTTACAAAGAAAAAGGCACCAGTTCATGTGTGTGTGGAAGCTAATTTGTGCTGTCTAGCATATGGATAGTGCAGCATCAAAATAATCAACAGTCATGAACACATCAACAGTAAATGTTTGTCCACTAAGATGAAAACATACAATACTTACAGTAGGAGTCATACAATGGCAAACACATGCGTGTGTGGGAGGTGGCATGAATTACACAAAAATATGCCTACACATGTTAGAAAAGATGAATTACATGTGTGTTCATGTATGAATCTGTGTGATTGTTGGCACAACATGGAGAGTTACTGTAGTGTAGTAGCTTAATACGCAGATGTGACAAAGCACGTGTGACTCCTGCTTTCTCACAAAAGCCTTAAATATGAATTTATGTATGTATTTAATTTATGTACAAGAGGAACTGTGTGCAGCAGCAAGGAAGTGAGAACTAGGTGTGTGTGTGTATGTGTGTGTTTGGATATACATGTATATGTGTGGATGTGAGTGTGTCAATCAAAAAGTGATAACATACACTTTTAACTTAGGCATGTTTATTCCTTGAGGACAACAGACATATTTAGCTCAGTCTGTGTATTTACGCATGTGTGTTTTTAATTTTATGTGCAAACAGCAACTCAAACCCCAGGAGCTTGTGCAGTCGCTCAGGGGGCTGCTCTCCCTTCCCCTGCTCCCTGCTGGTCCAGGCAAACGGCTGAGCTCCCTGTCACCATCTCCAATTGTGTTTCCTTCCCATCCTCATATCTTGTTCGAGTCACACATACTCAAAGAAACACACACACCCAAAGGGCTTAGGCTGCCCTGTCTCATCCCATTTCCTCAGCGCCTTTGATCCCCAACCCTTCCAAAAATACATTGCCCCCCTTGCAGTGTTAACTTCCTGCCATGCTATTTAAGCTTCCCTGTCTGCCCGAAGCGACCACAGCTTTGGCGCTAGCTGTTGCTGTCTTCTGATGACTGTGGTGCGAGAAGAACAGGCTGGGGGGTGTTGGACAACAAGAGCAGGACAAAAGCCCTGAGGTGCACCATAAGATAAGAATGGCTCATTACTGTCGAGGAAGGGTTAATGTTCACAAATGACTCTGAAAGGCCCCTCCTCAAATGCTGTGGCTTGTTATGAGAGCTAATGATGTCAGAGGAGGACCTGCTTGTTGATTAGTCTAAATGGAGGACTAATAGAAGTGCGTGAGCGTAATTAATGACTGAAGGGGAGCCTAACGAAGACGAGAACACACCGCTGTGGTGGTGGGTGTTCCTGGGTTAAGTGTGTCCCCGGACAACATGGCAGGGCACCTTATCAGCTGGCCATGCTATCCCCCATTGCCATCCTATGCCATGCCCTGCCATGCCATGCCACGACACCCACTCCAGCACCCAGACAGGCCAGACTTTGTGGCCAGGCCTAATTAGCTGTCACAGCAGGTGGAGCAGGGACCAGGGACACTCTGTGGTCTGCTCTCTGACAGCACAGGTCCCTGTAGAGCTTCCCTAGACACTGACCACACAGGAACAATGTGTGTATGTGTGTGAGGCCACCAGAGTATGTACGCATGCATGAATCCATGTCTGTGTGTGAGAACTTTTTTGTGCACTTGAGGTTGACAGACTATGGGAGTTAAAAAATGTTATATCCAAGTCCTCTTAATTCTTTTTAATACAAGTCAATATTTTATGCTGCAAACTCATATCTTAAACTCTATTTTAGGCTAGTTTTTATTTCATACTATTTTTCTCTCTTTATCTCTGTACGTTTTTTTCTAATTTATATTTAATTAGAAAAAAATTATATTTTTTAAAATTTATATTGACTTTTTTTTAAATTCTTATTTTTTATGTTACTTTTATTTAGTTTTTTATTGCATGTAAACCGCATTGAGTTGCCCCTTGGTATGAAATGTGCTATATAAATAAAGATGCCTTGCCTTGCTTTGACAGTGAAAGGTATGTTAGGAAATAATGTATACATAGTCCCCAACAGACAAGCTAAAAAAAGACTGTTTTATCTCAAATATGGGTAAAAAAAAAGACAAGGGAAAAAAAGACAGTGTAGGTGCCTGTATGTGTGTGTTTGGAAAACTTCCAACAATTATATTTGAGTCAAGTTTTGCTTGTCACTGCTTTAGACAGAGACAGTCAGCCCCAAACCAGACAAGAACATAACAAAACAAAACACAATAGAATACAATACAGAATAGATCAGTCTGTCTTTGTAATTATGTATTTATGGAGCTAAAACACACATGACTATGAATAAAGATCACTCATGAAGTCTGCCATAGCACATAACAAACATTTTGAAAAGAACATAACAAAAAAAGACAAAACTACAGTGTCATCCTCCCTGACAGATTTATAGCTTGAAGCAGGTGTGTGTGTGTGTGTGTGTGTGTGTGTGTGTGTGTGTGATTTATAGTGCATGTGAATAAGATGTAGTAGATGCCTTAGATACCCCAGACACTGAAGACAGGAAAGGTAAATAATTTTAGGTGCAAAGATGTTTTCTCTGGGCAAATCTGTGGCCATAAACAATCATTCTACCTTCCTCTCCCTTAATAGCAGCCCATTTACACGCTTCCTCTGTATCGTCAGGCCCCTGTCACCTCCCTCCCAGCGCAATACATTACTTAGTGTGTTTCCCTCCCACCCCCTGCTGTGTTTGTCCCTCTTCTGTTGCTTTGTGCATGTGTATGCAAGGAAGATGCAGTGTGTTCTGATGCTCCCTTCTGTATACTAAGGCCTATGTAAGCTGCAATAATACTTTACTGATAGCTAAGCTTCCTCTCTCTCTCTCTCTCTCTCTCTNCACACACACACACACACACACACACACACACACACACACACACACACAGGAACTCTACACCCTTCCCTAGTTTAATCTATTACCATTTTTATGTGGCTCAAATTCAGGACGTGTTAACCAATGCATCATTATGAGGCGTATAACTGCAAAAGCCAAAGGATTTATAGGCTTAAATAAATTATGTGGTACGATAGTGCAAGTTTTATGAGTTGCAACTTTGCAAATATTCTTTTAAATAACAATAATAAAAGAAAAATATCCTGGAACCAGGGTCTTGTTGTTGGAAGATGTAAAGAAATGATACTGTTAAAATCTGCCTTTAACTGCACATCTATCTTGGCTACTAACACTATATCATGTCTTCACAATTGTCTTCCACACATCATATGAATTGATGGTTTCATTTGTGCCATTTAAGCAGCATGTTTTTTCGCACCTTGTATTGCTAGCATATAATTTCCTTCCATGTCCCACTTTTGTTCTCTTAATGTATCTCAAATCATTTCTATTAAGCATACACATATACCGTAGTGTCAAGCGTTACACCTAAACACACATAACAGCGTACACAATGATGTATTGTACATTTGAAATGTAATATGTTCTACACATGGTCACTATACATCACCTCTGATGTTGTGTGAGTAGGTCTATTTGATCCCATTTGGCAGATGGATCCAATTGTCCGGGCTGATATTGGGTTGTGACAGAAAGCAATCTAACGGCAGGCTCATTGATGATGATGAGTTCTGTTCCATTGCACTGAGATCCAGTCCAATTTCAAAAGCAAATTCAGCCATTCATCTTCCAAATACTTGTGGCACTTTATCAATTGCTCCCAGTCTTTTATCTATCACTTCGATTGATGTGATCATTTTCACAAACAGCCTTCTGTGCTAACAGCGCCTTGAAACACACTTGCAAGGCTGTGTGCTAGTGTGTGTGTTTGTGCTGGTATGTGTCTAAAGGCATCTCTGCAAGAGCCTGCTGGCATGTGTGTGTGTGTGTTTGTCAGACTGTGTGCACTTGTTTGCGAGTGTGCATTAATGTGCATGTCTTTTTGTGCTTGGTTATCCACATGCCTCCATTTTTGTGTGTAATAACAGTCCTCTACTGTTCAATACAACAATACATCTTGTGTTCCATTACTATTATCATTATTTTATTTCTCTGTTTGTTCTGCTGTGTATATTTATGAGACCATTTAACTACAATGGTGTCTTTTTGATGAGCATCTTCATGTTGTCGTCTTTCATTATTATCAGCACCCTATGAGTGAGTATTTGTGTGCATATGGGCAGCTTTATGAATCTGTTGCGCCTTTGTGTGTATTGTCTGTACTGCAGCTCATGTTATCAACAGCCTATTCCAGAGTAATCTTAAACCTCATAGATTCAATACCTGAAAGCAAAATTTTTTATCATGTTAAGGATGTTGCTACATACAGTACATTCTTTGATAGCATATTTTTCTGTTTGCATTTTAACTGTAAAGGGGAAAAAACAAATAGTGTATTCATAATTTAGCTTACTGTAAACACAGCCTAAGAAAACAAAACTCTATTATCTTTTAAAACGTATCTGTTCATTTTGCACAAAAACAAGAGAAGACAAATGCCTTAATAAAACAGAGAACAAAAAGATTCATATGCTACTGTTAGGCCCAATGTGTCACAGTGTTACCACTGACATATACCAACAGAATAGACTATTTTCACAGACTTGCACAGATTTTCACATGCTTACTAATTGTGAAAATGAGGTCTGGAAGAAAAGAGTGTACTTATTTTTTAGGTGTTATGGTTGATGATGGACTTTTAAAAATAATAACTTTTAATTATAACAACTATTGACTTGCTTTAGTTGGAATGCCACCCACTTCTGGCTATTTTAGGCAATCTGCACATACATCTGCTGCACAGAAAAGGACTGTCTATAGTGTGACAGCTTGTCCCTGGTAAACACATGAAAAAATATGTGTATGATAAATGTGTCAAGGTGGTACATTTGATATGAGTCAGTTCTTTCTGTTGTTACTGGATATTGAGATCTAACAGAGCTGCTGTGATGTGATGTGAGATTTAGGTTGAATATCGAGCTCAACAGTGGTACCAAGGTCTTTACTTATACAGCAATGTAAACATATCCCATTACAAGTAAAAGTTCTCCATGAAAAAGTTAAAGTATAAATGTATAAGCTGCAAAATGTAGTTAAAGTAATAAAGTATTGATTGTATTCTGCTGACTGTAATTGTCTGACATCATTAGATCATTAATCCTGAAGCATCAGTGTGTAAACATGTTACTGTAGTAGCTGGGTGGTATAAATTTAAACTACCTGCGTCACAAGGTAAATCTAGACAAATCTGATTACAATTTTGAGACTTTTTCTATCATCTTTGATTTTTGGTGAAATATTGGATCATTTAAAAATTTGCTGAAATGAAACCATGTGAGGGGTTTATGGGAAAAGTAAATATTTTTAGTGAAGCCTTTAACAACTGAAATGAAATGTGACTGACTCAACATTGCTTTCTACAAGCTGTCAAAAGTCAAAAAGTTTGGAAATCAGTGGTTTCATCTTGCTGTCTTTTAAAAGTTTATTTTACTATCCATAATGTCAAATTTTCATTTTAAAAGTAAGTAAAGTTGTTAGATAAATGTAGTGGAATATAAAGTGCAACATTTCCCTATAAACTGTAATGGAGTGGGAATATAAAATAGCAGTATTTAAATAAGCATTTAGTATTTAAATAAAGCAAGAGTACCTCAAAAATGCTCCTAAGAACAGTACTTCAGTAAATGTACTTACTTTGCACCACTATAACTTGCACATCTGCTTTGCAACTTAGTGTGTATGTCTGTATTCATTAATATATATGAATGTATGCACCGTATTATGTTTATNTGTGTGTGTGTGTGTGTGTGTGTGTGTGTGTGTGTGTGTGTGTGTGTGTGTGTGTGTGTGTGTGTGTATGTGTGATCCTGCTGTTATTACCATTAGCTATGCATCATTTGTCTAATTTATCAAATACTACTTTATGTCATTGTAGAGAGTGTGTAAATACACCTCTGTATAGTTGAAGACACAGCACTGGCTGCCAGTTGGCCTCTTTTGTGCAGTCCATTTNTGTGTGTGTGTGTGTGTGTGTGTGTGTGTGTGTGTGTGTGTGTGTGTGTGCGCGCGCGCGCGTGCGCGCATATGTGTGTGTGTGTGTGCGCTCTGGGCCTTTAATGCTCGATTGTTGGATGTTGTCATTGCCCGTAGCAGGTAGCAGAGTGACTCCAGCTCCATTCTCCCCTTCGCTCTGTGCTCTGTGATTGCTCACCACTGACTCCTCTCATCAGCATTGTGGTATGTACTTCTTAGAGCACAGACCCGGCCGCCAGGTATATGAGAGGAGCCAAACAGGATATACACTCATAAATCTGACAGATGCATGGTGTGTCATTACCCTCCACTTATTATTATTCTCCCACTTCTCTTTATACTGTGAGCCACTTTAGCTGTTTTCATGGCCCGGCTCAGAAACATTTGTACTGTGGCCTTGTAGAGTGATAGATGCTCCTGGGAAGGTACCAGGTTATTGTTGCTCTGGCTTTTTTGTGTGTGCAGGGCTTGTGTCTGTGTGTTTAACCTCCTGTGTTTTGAATGTTTACATTGGCAGATGTGTGTGTATACTACTATCTATCTACTTGGATTGTTTTGTTTTCGCACAGATCTCATATTTTCCCTAAGCACTAAAGGCTCCACAGAATCTCTCCATAGATTAAACAGCTCATGTGCATGTAATTTTAAATATTACTTTACAGTGGTCCAAGTTAAGTGCTTACCATTTAGAACAACTAATTTATTTCTCATCCCACTTCAATATGTTAAGACAGAACACAACCCTATGCATAAATGTGTTACATCACGATGAGCAGAACCTACAGCATAGCTGAATTTCTGCCTTCCTGTTTCCTAATCCTTGAGCTTCTTGTATACATTATTTCTTCTTCCTGTCCTTATCTACCACTCCACCTGCCTCATACTTTCTCACTGCTCCTTTCTCCAACACTTCCTTCACTGCTCTTCTCCTTCTCAAACACACAAATATGTACCACACACACACACACAGCCCCACTGAGGTGTCCCTGCAGCCCAGAATGAGCGAGAGAGAGAGAGAGAGAGAGAGAGAGAGAGAGAGAGAGAGAGGAGAGCAGCAGTCGCCTCACAAGAGCAGACCTCATAAAACTCCCTGTCACTTTGACTAATTTGTTAGTCTTGTCTCACTGTGTCGAATCGTCATCCCCCCATTCCCCCTGATGCACCTCTACCCTGACTCCTCGTCTTTCTTTCCACCCCCCCCTCTCCATATCCACGAGAAGACAAGGGAGTGTGGTAGGGAAGGGAAAAAGGGGGCAATAAATGTAATATAGTGTGCTGGCCATTGGTTGCAGTGATCTACACAGCAATCCATCTACAGTCAGAGGAAGAACAGAGGCTTTATGGAGCAGAGGATAACATGATGGCTCGATTTGTCATCCACTTTCTGTCTCTGTCTCACCTCTAGACAAGGCCTGTTGGGCAACATTGGAGTAAAAATTAAAGGTAGAAAGGGAGAATTGGAGTATTATGAATGCAGGCTGAGCTATAGTCCCCTAAATTAGATTGTGTTGGACCGGGCTAAGCAGGGCGGGGCGGTATAGATTGGTTCAGATGTTCAGCTGGGTCTCTCAGAGGAGTGGAGAGCCAATACCGGATTCATAGAGATAAATTAAAAGTCAAAATCCTGCTCGAGGGGGTGGGGGGATCAATTGCCAGGTAATTATGGAGAACGGGACAGAGATTACAGAGACAAAACACAAACACAGAGATGTTCCCCTATGACGCTGCAGCACCAAGAGTGTTAGCTGGACACGNTTTTTTTTGCTGTTGCTGCTCTTTCCCCTTCTCAAACCGACCCCTGGTACCTTGTCTTTAAATAGGAGCCTGGGCTTAGGGCTAAAAATAGGCTGCATTTTCACCGCCAGCCACCCTCTGCTGAGCTGTCAGCACCTCTTCTCCCTCTTCTTCACAGTGAGACAGACACAGCCCTCCTTCATGTGTTTTCGAGGGAGACAGGCAGTGTGTGATCACTCCAGTTCTAACCCATCTCCTCCAACACACAAGGCATGCCCAACCTCTCCTGACTTGCTGGCCTCACAGGGAGCACTGCTGTGAACTTGCACACCAATTTGAGAGAGAGACTCTTTCCCGCTGTGCTGCCCCTGTTTCTCTTCCCTACAGAAATGAGGGGCAGGATGTCCTGACATGTGAGTGATGAGTGATGGAAGCAGTAATTTGGGCTGGTACAGTACAGGCTGTGCAAGATCAGGGCGCTCGCTTTCCAGTGAAATAGGCCTACAGTGAGAATTGTATTTCATAATGCAGTGTACTTTATATTCAATTAGAAGAAAAAAAAACATAACACTACCTGGATATAATATATGAACTCAATATGGACAAGAGTCATTTCATCAGGTAATTGTATAAAGGTTGGGGATTTTTATGAATAAAATATCAAAAACAAGCAAATAAACATACTAATAACTTAGCATGCCACTTTGAATTAATTTGCTAAAATGTCAACTTACTTCATTGAAGAGGTAGAAAACTCTTAATTCCCAAAAACCACCAAAGACACTGATACTAATGACAGATCAGGGCAGTTACAGTGGCTGCACGGTGGGCTTAGTGTCTGTATATATTTACTTGGTTCCTCTTTCTCAATTAGTGCCACCGGCTCTTTGTTGGCTCTTTAAGAGAAGCCAGTCTGCATTAAACATCTTTAATTAGGCTTAAAAGGCTATAAATGGCATCAACAGCTCCAATGAATTCACTGACAGCTAAACTGCTGAATAATAATGAGAGGCATCAAACAATGGACGGCTTATCAAGAAAATGGTACCTGGTGACTCGAGAACTAACTGTATCTGATATGTGAGATAAAATGAAACAAATTGAGATTAAACTAACAACAAAGTGAAAATAATGTTGTTGTTTTTTTTGTTTTGTTTTGTTTTTGGTTATTTGTAACATTTCACCATAAAGTGGGTATACATCACTATTTTTTTCCCTAGATGTCTGTTACATTTCACTGTGAATTCTACATCAAAGCTCTGTATACAGTTAGCTTTTATGAAAAATATGAAAACTGTTAAAAATTCACAACTCTCATGACAGAAATCACCTAGGACCAAATTTCCATTACCTTCATTTCAGCAAGTTGTGCAAAAGCAGCAATGCATTTCATTTTTTTATGTATTATAAACTGCAAAAGAAATAGATCTACAGTAAATATAAACACAATTATTGTAAGGAGCAGAATTATTTGTGATTATTTTAATTTAATTATTGCTATTTGTTAAAATAGCAACAACAACAACAAAGAACCTTCCATAATCCTCGAAGGAAAGTGACATGAAATGGGTAATTTTGGAAACAGTTGATTTAAGCATGGCTCAAACAGTATTGCTCTATCACAGTTTTGGAAGAAACTGTTTTGTTGTTGTAGGTTGATGCACTTAAATCAGTTTGACTTTATTAAATGCCTAAATAAAAAAAAAATGAGTTCAGTAAAATTCAAATGCTTACTTTTAGACTAATTTAATTTCATACTTTTTTGTATTGTAACATACCTGTTACAGAATGGATCAGTATCCCTTTCACAATGAATCCACACATTATTATGGATGAAATTAGTGACCAAATGTTCAGTATCTCTACTAATGTAATTTAATCTCATGGAGGCTCATCATCTGCCTTTGGCACCATATTTGTGGAGGTGTCCTGTATATTTGAGTCTTTGCCACTGTGCACCACCTGGGAAAGACTATTTTTCTACTTAGAAAAACTGGTCCAGGCTCTTCTCTCCATTTGGTGAGCCATATTCGTCATGTGCCACTGTGATTTGCAAAGCTGTTTAAAAGTTATGAGATGAGCATTGTGACTGGCTGAGAAGATAATGATTCATCACCATTTCTTCCCATTAATATCCCACTTTGCCTGACATGAGGAGCACAGATGCGTGTGAAGAACAAAAAAAAAACAGTAGTGGCACATGAAGCAGTTATTGCACTTATTGTTGTAAATGTGGAGTTAAAATAGGGCTCAATATGGTAAAGCTCAGTTTTATTACAACCTTGTTAAGTCATCCTTTGGAAATATATTTCATTCATTTATATTGCATTTGCCTCAGTCTTTTTCTGAGTGACTTGAAATTTATTGCATCAGCAGCGTCTCCAGCAGGTGGTTCTCTCTAGAGCACATTTGGCTATACCATATATAGCATGTCACATAAAATCTTAAGCACTAACTAATTGGAATGTTAGCTGCAGTAATACACACATGTGGTTCCACACGTTTAGTAGATTAAATAGGGAATAATGAACATAAAGTCAGAACAACTGCGTGAATTGCTATTTGTTGATGAGGACTTAATTAATTTTTATATCTATTTCAACTTTGGATCACAACAAAGTTAATCCGTATGCTAGATTTCTATAAAGTAAGCAATCTGTGTACGTCAAAGGAGCTTTAGTTTCTCAAAAAGCAAGGCCTACATTTCTGCAATCACGTTAAAACAAAGGACCCACTCTCTTTAACATACAGAGCTTTATGCTACCAGGAGTTGAACCTGACTGCTTCACTAGACGCTGGGAAAACTGTCAACTACTTAGTTATTAAACCAACTATCAAACTAAAAATCCAACTATTAAACAAACTGTCAAAGCTTCGAAACATGTATTCAGGAAATTAGACCAAATCAAAATATTATGAATTTAAAATGAAAATACAGTAATTACCGGCCAGAACCAACAATATGCCACAACAAAATGTAAACAGACCACAGTGTCTAATATAAAAGTCCACTAAGTACAGACTGTATGAGCACAATCTGGCAATGGAAGTAAGCTTGCACACACAGACCTGGCTGCCCAGAGAGGACAGGTGTCCCCCCTGTGACCAGGGAACAGTAAAGACTTAGATTACCTTTCTAATTCCCTGCAACCGATATTGAAGTCTTAGAGAACAATATTTTGCAAAATAATAAAAGCAATATTCCTAGAGTTCATCTATTTAAGTGACTTGAACACTTTCCCAGTCCTCCTAAGAGAGAGGAAGGACTGCAGTAGAATGGCAGTAAGACATGTAGCAGCCTGCCATGAGCTCCACAGCTCTGCAAGCCCCTGTTCCACATGTCTAATAACTGTTTATCTATTAATAATTCATTTGTTGTACACTCACCTACCTTTTCATAGCCTCCCTTGTTCTGCTCACCCTTTGTATTATTGTTGTTTATTTTGTTTTTTTATAATTAAATAGTTTGTGTTAACATCCTTTGGCAGTGTTGTGTTGTTTGCAATGATGCCAAAAAAACAAAACAAAAAAAGAAAAAATCACTTGAATTGGTAGGAATTTTGGTGGATAGCATATCTCCTTGCTTGCTTTGGGAGCAGTGGTATTCACAAAGCATGGTCAAAGGCCAGTGCCGTCCTTGTCTTTCTTCCTCTCCACTATCCATCAGATACACTAACCAAAGACAGATGGATTCAAGGTTTCAAGTGTTTGCATTCACACACACACACACAGACACACAGACACACAGACACACACACACACACACACACACACACACACACACACACACACACACACACACACACACACACACACGCATAGATTTTGAAAACTTACACAGTCTTTTACTGAAAATGTAAGCAAGTTCCTCTCTTCCACACTGTTGGTTTTCCACCCCTCCACTACTTCAGCTGACTTTTATTCATCATAACAGAATGAAAAATATAGATTTGCCACTGGAGATAAAGAAGAAAAAGAAAAAACGAAAAAAATGAATGTATAGACATAAAGGAAATAGAGCATGAAGGAGGGGGGGAATGTGGAGAGGAGAAAAAAAGTAAGTGAAAGAAAAGAGAGACAGAAAAAGGAAGCGATGAGGAGAAAGAGAGATGGCCTCTCCAAGTGCAGCAGCACACAGGCACCGAGCTGTGAGTTCCCAGGCAAGACAGCATGAGCTGCCTATTTGTCAGCATTGATCAACCCATTAAGGGGCTGTGGTGGGAAGCATATTGGTTTTGGAGGCCAAAGGGGCAGAGAGAGACAAAGATAAAGGAAGACGGGGGGGTGTTGAACTCCTTTCAGCCTCGGCAGCCACACATCTGTCGGATGAAAAAGCCTGTAGTCTTCCTCTCCAATGTCTATGCAGTTCATTTCGCAACGCCCAACGGGAAGGTAGTAGATGTCATTTGTCTTACAGCATCTCTGGAGGCTCCACTGTATGTGTTATCTTAGCTTTCTGCTGTTGCAATGCTAATATGAACTAGCTAGCTTCTCAGACAGACAGAATGTCACTTGTCCTTTTCAGTGTGTGTATGTGTGTGCGCAAAGGGTGGGTGGTGGGGTGGGGGTGGGTCCTGGCCCAAGGGGAAAGCAGGCTGCCTCTTCGCCCAGCCTCTGATGAATTCATATAATTAACTCTGCCTTGATCTGTTGGCTAATCCTGCACTCAGTAATAAGGGATTAAAATGTCACCTAAGCCACCTGCTGTTACTGAGCCCCAAGACTTTTTGTGCTGTGTGTGTGTGTATGTGTGTGTGTATGAGAGAGAAAGAGAGTGAGAGAAAGAGAGAGAGGATAAAAGTAAAGTGAACTTAAAGATTTCTGTGGAGTAAGCTTGTGTGCTAGAAACATACCCTGTTTGCACAAGAAAATGTATGTAGAGGACAGTATAAAGTGGCTTAGAAAAGCAGACAACTTAACTACCGCCATATGCGTGTACGAGCTACTCACAGCTCCATAGTTTGGCATCAAGATAAACTCCATAATTTGGCAGGAAGCTGGAGCAGAAGTTGCAGCAGATTTGCTCTGAAAACTCATTGTCACAGTCACTGAAAAGGGACATGAAAGTGGGACATGCTGGAAGGTGGGAGTAGAGAAATCTTTTTTCCCCTCTTACTATGACCTCCTTGGACCAAGTAAAGAAAAAAAGAAGAAAGAAAGGAATGCCAATTGGTTGGCTAACAGCCCAAAGACCAACGGCCAGCTTGCCTTGCCTCCCTGCCGGCCACCTCCATTCGGTTGCCTAGCAACCCCAAGTGTACTTTTGGGTTGTCTAATGACTCTTGTTGCTGCAGTAGCTCAGGGGCTACTAATAAAGCCTCCTGACCAATCGTTGCCATTTAAGACCTGGAAGCTGACTGATCACTGGTCAGGGATCTGGGGACTTGAGTCTACCCTAAACCTCTTATCTGAGACAAATTCTGCCCCCAACCTCAGCTGCCGTCACACTTGCACTTACAATATGTACACACAACACACCTTCACTTGCTGCTTACAATGCTCCAACTGACCTAAATTCTCTCTACTGCATACTCAGATACATCAGTGTTCCACACTTCCTGAACTTTATCCAAGATTCACATGTAAACATACTCTGTGGCCTCACGAATCTGTATCAGAATAGTGGCTTTTCTGTTTCTACATCTTTCATTTTTATATTTTATAAGAAGTATAAGTCACATCTGCTTTCACTTTAAATATGATCTAGTAGTTGTTAAAGAGCAGTGGGAGAATCATGCTATTGGATATATCTTTCAGTTACAAACAGTGAGTCAACAGGTCATTGTCTATCTCAGTGATGCCTCAACTCATCAGGCATTGACGGCTATAGGAATTCCTGTATATGAATTGGAATTATAATATTGGCAAATATTTGTGAACCAAATGGCTACTCTGGTTAATGACAACTTAATCCTTTAGCTAATTGTCTGCAAAGACAAAAACTAACACTGCTGTTTGGTCTTATCTAAATATTCACATTATTTTTATTTTTTTTTTTAGAAATAATAGTTGGCATTTATATCTATGTGGGGATATATTATCATCTGTGTGCTGGTCCATTTGTTTGGATGTGGTAGCTCCTGTATATATGAGTGTGCATACACCTTCTCGAGCTGTCTTTGTAAAGCGTCTGTCATCCCTCTAAGCTTTATTCCAGTGTCACAGCATACTGGTAGGTGAGTACATTATGTCCCCAGGGTGTCACCATGTATATACTAGTCTATACATGTTCATCATTCTTAGGTCTATATTTGGCCATGGTCCGGACTCATGTCAACTGCTGTCAAGTACTGCATTTCCTGAGGGCCTAACACCCACCGTGTTGCCCTAGCTGACTGATCTGAGTAGGCAGTATCTTGTGCCATTCACTGGTACTCACATGTTGTCCGCATGGCCTAGTTAGAAAGGTAGGCCCACTGCCGACTGAAGCCAGAAAAAACATAATGCCAAAATAAAACACAATGCCAAATATGACATGCGTGGGTAGCTTCAATAAGCAAGGGTCTTCAAGGGTGGCTCTTAACACCCACCCTTTTACAGAGGAAAGAGGGAATATTATTCCTGTTTCAGAGAAGGCTCAAGATCGAGTGATGTTCTGTTTTCATATTCAAACACCAGGGAGTGAGACAAAATGAAACCATAGACAGGGGAGCAAAAAAGAACCAGGAGAGATTTTATTCACAGCAAGCAGTTTTTAAAAGGTTTTTTTTAATGTTAGCTTGGTGACGTTTTGCTTTCACTTCACCATGAAATGGATCTTCAAAGGTTGTTTATCGATTCCCTACTGTTAACCTTTCACAAGCTGTCCCACAGCTACACTGTACAGTGGCTCTCAGTAGCCTTCGGGAGGAGGAGGCTGGCGCAGGGTGGGGTTGGCTGACCACACCAATGGCATATTGGCCATGAGTTGCAAAAGAGTTTCTCAGTAAAGAAGCAAGACAGGTAGAACGGATGGAGGCAGAAAAAGAGGGATTGCTGAGGGTCAGGGATGAGCAGGATATAGCTGGTGACTGGGAGTCTGGAGCCATGAGGGGACAGGAAGAGCAAGGGCCAGCCAGAAAGGACTTCTCCCTGTGGGGCTGGGAGTGGCTGATGTAATGGCATTAATCTCCAAGTGCCATCTGACACCCAGTGTGGCTCCGTCATTGAAAACTGCTAATTCTGCTGAACTGTGAGGGGAATTCAGGCATCTCTGGAGGCAGTGCCCTGGATTAATTAAACACACTGGCATGGAGCACTGCACAGATTTATCTCTTTTACGGCATCGTCACTGTTTGATTTTTGTGTTTAGCTCGCAGAACAGGACAAACTCAGGACATATATGCCAGGAACACTGCCACATTTAATTTGTTCTCTTCCCACTCCATATATTGTAGTAGTTACTCCTCTTGTTGCAAGCTAACCTGGGATTTCCCTTCTCTCCCATTATTTTTATTTCCTCTCTCTCTCTCTCTCTCTCTCTCTCTCTTTCCAGATGAACCGGCCCATCCAGGTGAAGCCAGCCGACAGCGAAGGACGAGGAGGTAATTAACCTTCTCCTGGTCTCCACTGCACACACCCCTTAAAAAATACACACACATGCAAACACACAAATACACTAGAACAGCGCACGTGCAATCCTTAATATTCTGCTCTCACTTGAGACACACTGGGAGTTAGTAGACCAACCGTAATATAGGTCACTTGCTTCTATTGACTTCCCATCTGTGCCAGCAGAGGGGCTGTCTCAGGTTCACAGTCACTGGGAGCAGTTCAAAGACAAGACAGAGAGACATGGTAGAAATAAAGAGAGAGCAAGAATGTAAGGAAATGGGGAGTGGAGCATCTCCATCCCTCAGTCTCCAAAGAGTGATAGTCAAGTCTGCTTACAGATAAGACACACTGTATGCACATCCCCAGACATATACTCACAGATAACACAAACAAAAAAGTCGCACACAGAAACGCTAACAATTTGACTGAATGTGTTAGTTGAACATGTCATTATTTAAGCAGCTCTATTGTAGCAATCACTGTATCAGTTTTTTGTTTAGAAACAATAAACACAATTTTAAAAGTTAATACTAATGTGACACTATACACTGGAATTATGTAGTTGAATGTTGGTTTTTCTGACAGTAATCTCAGTTAGACTCAGTGGGATTCAATGTATGATGTCAACTTGAACGCCACTGACTGCATCTGGATCAACAGGTGCAGCTCTACAAGTCAAATTAGATCACTTCTATTTAAGGGGTCGGTTCAAGGATTAAAATATTCAATTCTGTTTTTACATTGTGCTGATTCCCTAGCAGCCTCCTCTTCCAATTTTCAGACTGACTGATATGGTGATTGACTCATTCTGAAGCATGTGTGACTAACATCTCTGAGGTTAATGCAGATTAAGCCAGTTAAAGATTTACATGGGTGGAATTGGATCTAATTGAACTAGCCTGTGTCTGTCCTGCGCTTGCATTTCAGAATTGTGATTTAGACTGCCTAGGTCAGATTAGACTGAGCCACTTTGCTGATTTATGTAGTCAAGTGTGAATCAGATGGCCCATTTCTATTGCCACACACACCCCCATGTAGATCTTATTTTTGTCATGGCGGCACTTTAATTAACGGCCATCTAAAAACAGGCAAAGTCTGACCGACAAGGCCTGGACGAGAGCCAATCGGCATTCTCACCAAGATAAATTGGATCTCCGGGCTTAAGAGGGGAGGATGGATGGGTCCCAATATCAATTACTACCGTTTTTTCAGCAGAAAGAGAAGGCAGAGGAACAGGCAGTGTGAATGAAATACAGAGGGCTCTTAGGCTGGCACAGCCCCTGCTAGTCTGTCAGATGAACTTTCTATATGGGAGGACAGGATAGGACACAGCACAGAATGAAATAAGACCAAGCAGACAGGCCCCAACAGAGATATTGAGCGTTAATGGCAACAGGAAGTCAGCAGACAGGCCAGGGAAGTAAACCACAGTCGCGGCTGACAATGAAATGAGATTTACTATGAAGGCCTGTGGTTAAAGGAAAATAGACAGCCCGGCAAGGGCTGACTAAAGGGGAGAATGTAGCAAGGGATTCATTTCTGGAAGGCTGAGGACCAGCCAGTGCACCAATCCCAGTGGGACCTCTAGATTGTCAAACCCAGGACTAAACCAGGACATTTGCACCTCTAGAATGGAGTCACATTTATCACTACCAAGACATCGGCAATTATCTGTCATGGGAAGTTGTACAGGGGTCTTGATTACGTGCCTGTGCAGCTATTAGGTCCCATTACTCCATTTAGAGGATTCCTGTAGCTCCTCTTTTGTATGCACTGTCTCTGAGAGATGTCCTCTCTCTGGGGATATGGGAGCGTCAGGAGGAGAAGTAAAACTGGAGTTCAAAAAATGTCTCAGAAGGGTCCCAGTGAAAGCACTATCCTACTGTGCACTTGCCATTATTCATCGTGATACTGTGACTGTCTGTTACAGTGACTCACATTTTATTTTATTTTTTCCTTTGATTATTAAGAAAGGATCACAGAACAGGAGCCTCACAGCATTTAAACCTATTTCTGTTCTGTGAGTCAACCAACCTTTTCCTCACTCTGCATTTATCTGATGTGCTTTACAACCCTTTTTTCTGCCCAATGCTATCAAACAATGATTTCAACTCAGATATATTGAGAAACAATCTAGGCATGGGTCTTCTGCTCACTTGCTCTGTAGATAGTGCAGGGAGAGACATACTACTATATCTCAACTTGAAACCCAAGCAATTTGTTCCAATCCAAAAGGGGCAAAATGAGGAAAAGTAGACTCTCTCTGTTGCTTTCTTTCTTTCTTTCTCTGTGTCATTGGTACTGCAGTGCAAAGGGAGAGATGGGGCGAGTGATAGAGCGAGAGAAGTACAAGGACTATGGAGAAATGTAGGAGTGTGAGAGGTGGAAAACAAAAAGAGCGAAAGGGGAAGAGACGACAGGATGAGAAAGTTAACGGAGGGTGATGGAGGCAGCTGAGTGAATCTCAGCAGTAAATCATCTCAGAGCCGCCCCATCCCTATCTCCTCCTCGCCTCGCCAGGAATCTTTTTCCCCCTGACCTTGTCTGCCTCTGTGTCTGTGAAGAAAAGATGGGGCCAGATTATCTATGATTGGAGATGGTCATTATCTAAACACAATCTTGGAGCCAGGTCCCACTCCTCTAGCCACTGCTATGAGACTGGAGACCACACTGATGAGAACAGAGATGATGGGTCAGCCAGCAACACCCTCTGCTTTTATTAACTCTGATAAGATGGTTTCAACACTCTCCTGAAATGCCCAGCAACCTCCATCAACATCGACTTTTTCAGAGTGTGCCACTCTGCTTGTCGACAGTCTCCTTACACTACTTGTTTATTAGCTCCCCATACTTTGGTTTTATTGGATACTTATACAGTGCCAGGGGCATTGCAATCCCTGTATTTGCTAGTCAGCGGCCCTGTGTGAGCCTTTTTAATATCTTGTCTTTGCCTTTTGTCTGTCTGGCTGAGGGGGAGTCTTTGTGAATGGGTCATGTTTGTCCTTGCCAACCTGCTGCTTTTCAAAAGGTTGACCCCAGTCGGGCAGCGGAGAGATTGACAGGACCTTAAGATGTTGCGCACTGTGCTGTCATGCCCCACCCCAGCAGGTAGGGAAGAGTGAGGGCTGCTGGCTGGCTGGCTCAGTCTGGCAGGCCACAGGGGAGGGGCTGTCTGGAGGCACCTCACGCCCACAGAGTAGCGCGCTCCACTTTACATGCAAATGAAGCCAAAAGATCCCTCTGTGCCCCTGGACACGATCGTGCAAAACTCTGAAAAGTCAAGAACCCTAGCAGCAGTTGATATGTGTGTGCTGAGAAATACACATGGAGACATAGGGACAGACAAATGAAAGTAGGAATTTCCATCAGTGACCATTGCAAAGTATTAATTAAATGTTTGCAAAACACTGATTTGAATTACTTTTTTTCTTTCTTTTTTTGCAGAGCTCCATGACTAGGCTTTACTATTAGAGAAGATGAGAGAAAGAGACAAAAACTGCAACAGACAATTTCTCACAAGTTTCCCCCAAATGTTTTGTGTTGGTTTTTGATCATGCACACCAGAAGGTTTAAAGCTCCCCTCCCACTCCCCTGGGTAAATGGATGTGACAGCTCTAGTGGTATGAGTAATGCATTTACAAACACGAAGCCTGTATCCTCTCATCGTGCCTGATACACTGACAATTTGAATGTTTGTTCTCCTCTGATTATTCCATTTACCACCTCACTATACTGGATAATCCACTTGCATACATCTGATTGGGACCAGCAGCCGAGAGGTTTTAAAATGTGTGGTTGCACATCATTTTCATTGTAGGTGGGCTGGAAGTACACAGGAGTTAGAAGGCCTGTAATGGTTGGGGAATGTGGCAGATATTGTATATTATGCAGGCTATTGCAGTTAACTTCATACTTTCTTTTTTTACTACAGTTTTTGTTTTTACTGAAACTACTCTATAATCTAATAAATATAGTATTTTAGTAGCCTATTCAATATAACTACTGCACTTTAATCTTCATCAAGAAGTATTTGCAATTATTAGTATTGGATCTGGCCATTCCTTGCAATGTAAAAGGTTTGCTTGCACTGCATTATTGTACAACTCAGCTTGTATTTGTGGGCTGTTACTCTAAGCTAACAAGGTCATATGCTATCTTGAGAAATTATAGCTTAAAAGCATCCACTGTTGCTAATAAATAATATTTATAACATGAGTAAATGTACTATAATAAAACAACTTGAAGAATACTATGACTGAGAATACTATACTTAGAAATTCCCACTGAAACCGTCAACAATTTTTTTTGAGTTTTTTTTTTTTTAAGTTTTTCCCTTTGTCTTCAATTGAAACCTGATGATGATGATGATGATGATGATGATGATGATGATGATGATGATTTTGTTTATTAATTGGCAAACACATGGGCCTATTTGTGCCTCACTTATTCAGCAGCTACAGCATATATTTGCAATATGTTCCTGCAACTAGTCTTTGCAACTCTTTGTTAAGTCCCATCATTCTCAGATTACACATGCTTGATGAATGAAATCAAAGGCTTGATCTGGCACCAAAAATGATATCTTGTGACTTTTGTTCTGTGATGTTTCATACTAATTTTTCATATAATGTAGCATACATAAATACTGTCATTTGAGTGAAACAATTTATTGAGCCCTAAGGGCAATGTGTTCCATTACTCTTACTTACTTTTCATGATAGTGTTATTTACCCTTTCTAGTTTCTTCTTGGGGCTGCAACTAAAACTAACATTGCTTCATAGTCAACCCATTTATTATTTAGTTTATTTATTTTTTGTTCTGCCTATAAAATGTCAAAGAAGTCATCAACTGCCAGTGATAAGTTCTCTGCCAAGTGACTAATTGATAATTTACTAATGTTTTCAGCACCATTTCTTTTGACAAAAAATGCTCCAAGCTTTGCAGAATTAATTACCTGATGATAAACTATACTTTTTAAAAGAGAAATAAATTTACGGTAATTGGCAAATGGAAATGCAAGTCTTGTGGTCATAGCCTAAGTAACTCTTAATTCAAACAATGAAAACAAACTCTGTACTAAACATAATACAGGATATTCCTGTGGGACAATGTCAGATACAGTGTCAGATACAGAAAAAAAAGAAAGAAAAAAAAAAAGCTCATTATCTAAAAAAAAGTCTATACTGAAAGCAAATTACACCTTTTGATTCTAAATGGACTCATCTAGCTTTCATACAATTGGAGCATACAGTAGATGATGGAAAACAAAGCCCAATTCAATATTAAAAAGCTGTTTCCAACATTTTATACACCCAGTCTGTACGCCTACATGTGTGAGCATGTCTGGTGGCGGGCCTCGCAGGCAGGAGCATACCAGCATCAGGCTTTTCTAATGAGTCCATAAGAAGCACAACTTCTCTGTTGTGCTGCCTGGAACATTACTCTGCATTTGAAATGGACCCAGCGGCCTAGCAGGCATCTTTTATCGTTGGATGCAGCTGTCTATGCTTTCTGAACACTTACTACTACCAAGCTTCCCCGACTATGGCCAACAGGCAATAAGTGATAGAATCATGAAAAAAAAGAGAAATATTTACCACGACACAAGAGCAGAAAAGTAATTCTTTAAAGAGAATATTCCCATTATTGGCAAATAAAAGCTGAAACTTTTGAAAAGTAGACTTCACAGCAACTGATTCTTTGCCTGGAGAAAAAGAGAAGGGTGAGGGATGACAATAAAGGGTAACAAGAAAGATACAGAGAGAGCAATAGAGAGACAAAAGGAGAGGAGAGCAACTGAAAGCACAATCTATATGCATATACAGTACTGCAGCCTACAACACAAGTAGCACTTTATTCCAGAGAGAGAAGCATCAATCTTGACAGCATATGGCGTCTGTGCAAAATCCATTAATTTTTAATATACCGGGGCTGAAATGAAAAGGCTTCCTGAGACAAGCAATTGTCAGGTGTCAGTAGTGTTTTGATAACTTTTTTGATCTCCTTTTTTATTTGCATTCATAAAACAGGGCTGTCCACATGCCACCTCAGTTTGGACATGGCTAGAGTCTGACATGGAACCATTTTCCACTCAATTGCACCCACCTTCAGTCAGAAGATGATGCACTAGGGGGAAACAAAATATGTGTGGATGAAAGTGTGCATGAGAGAGTGAACATGTACTGGATGAGGTCTGAAATAAAACTTAACGTAGCATATGTATCTTTGGATCTGCTAATTACATTTTTAAGTAAACAGCCAACATGTTCCACAGGTTCATGAATTAATTAATGTTTTTGTTTTTTTAATGCAGTAATACAAATTTGAAATCCAGCTGATGTAGTCAGATCTCCAACCTACCGCATTTGCACATGCTATTATTTTAAAACACTGGCAAGGTTTCAAAGTGCAGATTACAAAGGTCTCTTCAGTGTAGAGCAGAGAAGTGCTGTAGAGCTCAAATGTTCTCCAGCTCTATGGCTCAGCCCTGTTAAAGGGATAAGATGAGCCCCTCTCAATGAGAGATAAGTACAAAGAGGTCAAACAGTCAGCTCAGTGAGTTTTGTCATACTTCTATATCCTCATTCTGCTCCATAGGAAGGTCTTCACCCCTCTTAATGCAAATACATAACTGTGCTTGAGAGGCACATGCTTTTTTTCTTCTTGTCCTCACTTTTAATGGATTACTATTTGAATCATCTCCTTGTGCAAAGTGTGCATTAATACATATTTATTCATATTCATAAAATGCCAATTTAAAGCTTGCAAGTGGCCATAAGAGATGAGCAGGAACTTGCAAAATCCAATAAGAGCTGCTTTGGAGACAGGTGCAAAGTGGACTAATTAATAGCAATCCATACTCTGGCCAGGGCATGCAGTGGGCCGACTGAGACACTCTTAGGTCAGGCAATGAAAAGATAGCAGCTCCAAATTCATTTTCTCACAGTGGCTCTCCCAAAGGAAGTCTCCGAAGTACACTCACACTTCCTTTAATGCCTTCACTGGGGTGTAATTTATTTTTGCGTTCGCCAGCACATTTGGAAAGTTCATTACCTCGCTCATGGCTTGTTAATTAGCCTTGTAAAGCCGCCATTAGATCTCCTCAGGCCAGGACCGAGATGAGACTTTTGTCCCAAAACATTAACACGCTGCAGGAGGCCTGTAAAAGTGCACTCTGTCCATTTACGTTATAACACCGACACCTCAGTGAAAATCTGAAAGATGTAGGGACAGTCATGGCAAAGTCACATGTGCTGTGGTTGGACTGTGGCCTCACTTCATGTTTCACCTTTGCTGCCATGTGCAGGGGTCAAGCTCATTTCTCACTAGCACCTGTTCAGGGCTGATTTTACAGCTATGCAGCTCCTTTGCTGATGCCCAATATCCAGCTAGATGTCTGTCCTGTCAGTCTCAACTGAATCCCAGTCGACAGTTTAAGTGGTTGTCTCTGTGGTGATCTCCTCAGGGTTCTCCAATCCTGGAGCTCCAAGAGAGGAGGAACGTTAATGAGCAGTTGTACCAGACTCAGCTGGTGGGTTTGAAAAATCCTGCTGTGTGAGGCGTGACTACAGGAACATGGACTGACACCATAGCTACAGCATCAGCAATAGAGATGAGGCACCGTGGTCTTATTGATTATGCAGGTGCTCATTTGTGTGGCCAAGCGGATAGCAGGCACGTGTCTCATTTGAACTTTACAGAAATGGAACAGGATACGATTGCCCCGCTGCAAAAAGGAAGCCCTGGTGTTTTATTTTTAGAACAGCTGCATCTAATGGGGCCTGGCAGATACAGGAGGCGTCACATCTGTCGAGGCCCAGGTGATGCTCTCGCCCTCCGCTCCTCCCCTCCTTCCCACTCTTCGCCCGCTCCCTACCAGTCAAATGACTCACACTGAAGATCAACAGTGTCATTTCCAATAAACTCCTCTTCCTCTTCCTGCCACTTTCCATCAGTTCTGGCGATGGGTTCTTGCTAGTAGCCATTTCATTCCACAACAGAATGGAATAGGAGATGCATAATGTAAAAGATGTAAAGAAGATGAATGCTCTGTCTCATGCTAGGGCACCAGGAAGATTAATTAGAAAAATCCAGCTGTCTGACCGGCCGAATTGTAGTCGTATAGAGTCCATACATCTGAGCCAGAGTGCCCCCCTCTGGAGCACATGTGGCAACTATATCATGCAGTAGCAGTCAAGATATTGGTGTAGGTGGACCTGCGCTTCAGATTTAATGAGGAGGAACTCATTAAATTTTAGTCCTTTGGCATTGTTTGGGAAATCGGTAATAGTTGGCACTTAACATCAACCTACATGGTGAATCACACGAGATTCAGTCAATATTTATGTTGCACAATATCCCCTATTTTAAAACTTTTACATTTCATTTAAACTCTAGTTTACAAAAGACTGCAATTTTGCAGTCTGGGATATAGCTTTAATATTTTTGTGATTCATATGCATTAATTTTAAGATATACACACAAAACTCATATACTTCACTTTGTGTATTACATAGAAGTAGTTTCCAGAATATGGCCAATATTACATAGATTGGCTTTGATAGAGGATGTCAGAAATTTCTGGCACACACTCCACACCTTCCCTCAATTATTTCACACCTTCTGCCATTTTTAGCGACATTTGTCTTTTCTTGACACAAAAAAATAATCATGTATTCTTAAAAGTGGGAAGTAAGATAGCTAATTAAAGAGACTGAACAAAAAATATTTTGTCAAGAAATCATGTATTACAAAATAAACTACCCACTCTAATGCTTTGCTATTCTTTCATTTTGAGACATAAGAACCAGACCATACCATGTAGCTTTCATAGTTGAAATGCTTTGTGCTAAAACCCTGATCCATCACTGAGCATAGAAAGAAGTAGGCTTTGATCTTGTTTATTGTGGTTGTGTTGTGATGCAAAGCTGAAAATAAAAACCTCATTTACCCATTTACTTGTACATAGCCCATAAAGACTAAGGCATTGTATGCACAAAATTGTAAGATGACAAATTCTTTCTCTGAATTGCACAATGGGAATCTTGCTTAATTCTATATTGTTTGTTTAAATTGTAGGAGTTGAAAAAGGACAAATCTGCAAACCTTTGGCTCATAATTAGCCACAAAAACATTACACTGAAGAGCTAAATCCATTATTTCTGCTCAGCCAACATTGGACAATGCGCAGAATGTCTTTTTTGTTTTTTTTAATTCTAATTGACATATATGTTTTC